>QBDW01000498.1:0-169961 GCA_003261595.1 Maconellicoccus hirsutus | reverse complement strand
CGTGTGAAGTGTCAAATTATAGGTTATCGACCCCGCCGAATCGATTGCCGCTATCGGTTTTGCTCTATCTCGTACCGTGTGCCCAATCGAATTTCAATCTTGAAAATTTCTCAGCAAAGGGATGTTTTTGAGCTCGTATTCGTGTTTAGCGACCTTGATTTAGCTCAATGAGACATTTTTCGCCAAAATTTGCTGGTTAGAACAGGTGTAATTAGTTAATTTTGTTATTACAGGTGTCGTGTAGGTTGCCTATCTATATATGCGAACTTGTAGGCAGAGATATTCGTATATAAATCGATTTATCATAATCTATGGTGTAGATCTTCGGTCAAAGTGTCGAATATTACTAAATCGAGGTCGCCGATCACAAATATGACATCTATTATACCGCGAAACTTCTCCTTCGTTCGAAAACACGAAATTTGAGTGAAAATACATCTTTTTCTTATCGAATCACGTTTCCTCAATCGAAAAAATTTTATATTCATAATAAGCATGCTCAAAAAAGCAGGATACAGCATTCCAACCCAGTTTTCACGATATTTAATTTGATTACTTCAAAATTTTCATTTCATTGCCGGAAAAATGCGCCTTAATGAAGTACAAATGCAAAAGTAACGACATATCAATACGTCACAAGAACCGCTAAATAACAGCTATTTCATCAGGAAAGTAGAATCTACTAAGAGTGCGTAAGCTCCTGATGACAAATTTTCAAAATTTCGTATTTCGCTTCACCAAAGCTACGAAAATGTTTTAAACACCGTTCGGTAGATTTTCCAACTCAATGAATCCATTTCCAGTTTCAGTTTTTCTTCAAGTTGAGTACTTTTTGAGCAAGGAGTAATTTTAAACTGAAGAACGAAGTTCCTTGAGAACAAACGTGATTTTTTCCAAATCATCACATCGCTGTGAAAATAACTAAAACAAAAACGTCGTTTATATTTAAATAAACAAATTAAAAAATAAAAAATTAATATACACAAAAAGGTGTGTAGCGAAGGAGAAAGAAAAAAGAAAAAAAGAAAACACCATGGTATGAAAATAGGTGCTTATAACCGAATACTCGTAATATACACTGATGCAAAAAAATGGGTACAATGATGATGGGGAAGGGATAAAATACATCCTTATTAAACCTAATACTCAATATACACAATTTCAAAACATTTAAAAAACTAACAAGTTGCTCGTACATAAAAAAATAAGAGATTTTTCAAAAACATCACAATTTTACGAAACAATATTAAAAGCATATTGGCACAATCTTTCATATTCAGTCGCTTCCATATCACATAAGAGGAGATGATTTAATACTGTTGTCGGTAGACAAATTGGGTAAATTTCCTTCGGTCCAATTGATCAAGTTGTGTTCGGGCATTTCGGTCGATTGAAAATGATCTTTCAATAACATCGAGGAGTAATTGCTGTGCATTTGGAAAGCTTCGCTTTCGTTGGCTGGATCGTTACACATTTTGTATAGATCTACATCACAAAGTATAGCATTATTGAATAATTTTACTATTTTTTGAATCTATTTGCTTGAATTACCTTTAAGGATCGCTGAAGCCCATAATTGAACATGAACGTCTGGAATTTTGCTAGCTAGTTGCATAGCTGGTGTAACCATGTTCATACTTTCTCTACTATTACCTAACGAAAGGAAAATATGACCCAATAATACTAACGAGCATGAAGTCAACCGGTTTAAATCTTCGGCATTGGCCATTTTTAGCGTTTCTCTAAGATATCGTCTAAAAAAAAAATCATCAAGTACCACTTCGTCATTTTTTTTGAACAAAAACTCAGAAAAATTACTTGGCCTCGTTGTATCTTGCTTGGAAGAACGATTGTAAACCCTGGACGTAATAAGCAGCAGCTCTTAGACTATGTGAATGAGTAGGTAATGATTCGGGGTTAATTCTTTCAAAAAGGGCATTAAACTCTTGATCTCTTTTCTGGCGTAAATACACGATGGCCAAGTTTAAATTGGCGAAAGTCCACAGCTCTCTTTCTTGCGACAACTACAAACAATCTCGTTATAAATCTAGTCAAAACGACGTTTTAATTGAGAAAAATTTACCTTAATCGCCGTCGTGAATTGTATTTCAGCCGCGCTCATACAATTCATACTCATAGCGTATAAACCTATCAGCGTGTGAATTTGCGGACGATGAGATTGCAACAGTCTGGGATACTGATTGCATAACGAAACTACCTGCGACATTTCTTGTAACGCCATCGCTTTATTACCCATAACGAAACGACACATGACGATATGTTCGAGCAGCATTAATTGAAATACTGACAGAATAGGTTTATTATCGACAACTAAAAGGAAAAAATAATTTTAGTACGTTTCGTTATTCTCCTATTGAAATACATAATCTTCGAACCTTTTAATTTTTCAATTTGAATGAGAGCTTTATCTGTGTATTTTTGAGCTTTATCCATATAGCCAGCTTGAACGCTGTGCATTACCGTAACTAAATATACAACGACATACAATTGTTCTTTAGGCATCCACATAAACATATCACCCATATTTGATCCGCCACTGACTAAAAAGTAAGATAAACGATTAAATAAAACAAAGAGTCAAAATTTTCTAATCAAATGACGCGAACCTTCATCACTAGGCCATGACGGCTGCATAATAGTCAAAATGCTTTGTTGCAACTGTTTCAAACATGGTTTCACACTCTTCACTTGACCGCCCATTAAATAATGACATACCTAGATGGATATATTTAAATGAGAAAAACAATAACGCATTTTCCGCCAAAAAAATTCGTATTACTTGTAAAAAGAGGAAGAACACTTTCAAATATTCCTTTTGACATTGACTACCTTGCCAATTTTCCACATGATATCCGGCTTGAGTCAATAAAGGCGAAGCTTCCGTAATTTTCTTATCTATGAGTAAAAGCTGCAAACAAATTTCTATGAAAACACCGCCAAAATCAAACAACTCCAAGAATCATTTACATACCATACTTCGACTCAGCATAAATAAAACTTTAGTGTAACTGGCGGACGAAATATGCGCATAATCTACACCAACTCCGAGTAAACTACTGGCTAATTCGTAATCTTTTTCTGTTGCGTGAATTTGCTACAAAATCGAAACGAAAATTAAATACAAAAACAGAATTCAAAACCATCATTTAGATTCTAAATACTTACAGCTAATTGAAAAATTAATCTACAATGCCAATATACGTTATGTTGAGATAATTCTATGGCTTTTCTTAAAATAGGTTTACATAAATTAGACTGGCTTTGTTGTTCGTATAAATCAGCTAAAACACTGGCAGCTTCGAATTTCACATCATCGAAAGCGTTTATGCCTTGAGATAAACACCACTGAAAAAACATTACGAAATAGATTATTCATGTATTTGTATAGGTAAAAATCTCACAATACTTACAGCTTGTTCCAGATGATTACGAGCTAAATCTGTATTCTTCGTATGAGATATTAATATATTTCCTAATTGTAAGTGAGTTCGAGCCTCAACTCGAGGTGGAGGTTTGAAATTAAAAACAGCTTGCAAGCATTGAATACAAAATTTTATATTAGGTGGACTGGAAGTTCGAAAGTTCTCAGCTAAACCTAACAGTGAAAGGTACCAAGCATCTTGCGAAGACGCCATTATTTCCGGCAATTGCGAACGTCGCGAACGATATTATACTACGATTAATTTAAATAATAAAGATATCTTACTAAATTCATTATTTTTGTAATGAATTTTCGTTAAAAAAACAGTTTTTTGTATAACAACATAAATATTTTGTATAAATAGATAACTTCATCATTGAGAAGCTGTTTGATATAGAAGATTTCTCTTTTACAAACGACGCCATCTTGAACTAAATAAAATTAATGTTACTTTTTTACGATTTTAATAGAATTCTGAATAATTTTAGAATAATCAAACGGAAAAAATGTTATTCTTCCATTTTGTTTCATTATTAATATTTCATGAAAAGAAACATTCCTTGAAATATAAATTAAAAGTAAATTAATCATTTGTTCTTGCGAGAATTTTACGTTTCAATTTTTACAGCATTGATTACTACTGGTTCAAGTGTGCTATTTTGCCAACGCTAAATTGCTTTGTGAAATTATCCATAATTTTTAAAAAATTCGATTATTTTTATAAATTATATCGTGGAATTTTTTAAAATTGTTTAATATTTGTACAAATTGTTCAAATGCATAAATTAATACCAAAACTACTGCGCAAAACAAAACAATTAAATAAATCGATGACATTTTGTCGTCATAAATGACAGACAACCTTGTATTTAGAATTTCGAATTACGAAATTTTATCACCTCTGATTGAATTTTAAGTGTCGTAGGTACAATTAAATAACCCACATTTCGTAAATCAATCAAAATTAATGTTTATTTGATATCGATTGCAATACTAATCATGCCCAGGTCTGAAATTCATCGGGTACGTGACCATATTTCGTCATAATTACTTCATCTTCGTTAGATTTTACTTTCTAACTTCACAATCAACCATCTTCCTCCGGTGATTAATTTAGAAAAACAAAATTACAGCCATTGAAACGATGACCATAGCAAAACGACTAAAACCTACGGCTTCGGAGGTTCTAACTTGCTATTTGAAGCAATGCAACGAACCTCACTGGACATCTTATTTCATCAAATACAAAGACGTAGTGAATGATCAACGAGGCATGTCAAATTTCAACTGGAAAGTGGGAAGTAGTAATTATCAAATACTACGGACTGGATGTTACCCGTATATGAAATACCACTGTACCAGACACCCTTACGAAGATCTTACCACTAATGATAGATTGATAAAGATCATCAAAATATGCAACCTAGGTTCTTATTAGTTTTTCAACGTTTATTTCCTCCAGAATTTTAATAAACTTTGTTACAGGAATTCCAGCTCTTATGTATGGGTTCGCAGCTATTTTTCTAATTACTCATAAAGAGACCGTTGTAACACCTAAAGGCAATGTTGATATTTACTTTTTATTGAAGGAAAATAAACAATCGTTATATTAGAACCTATGGCAAACAAACTCCTTTGTTACTGATCCTGTAAAGTTTAATGGTTCGTATTAAAACATTCTTTATGTTGAATTCATTTCTTTCCTGATGCTTGGGTATTTTGCTACTGTACCTCGGTCATATTTTTGTGGTAAAAATAACAGCATAACTCATTTAGAAATATTTGCAGCTGCAACATGCGATGGTCAGAATACTAACTAACCTCGTTACTAGAATCTTCTACCGATAGATCATCGATACGATCGAACGTTTGGGTATATCTATCAACGTGGAGCCTCTATCGCCGTCAGTGAACGTAATTTGTACATCATATGATTTTCTGCGAAACACGAAGAAAAATTGCAAACAATGAAGTTGGTAAATTCAGCTGATTACCGTTGAAATACCTATTCAAAAATATCGCAGCTATAGTATTATCTGGTCTTTTAACAGATAACGTTTCTATTACACTCGAACGACTAGAAGATACGTTGATTCGTACAGATCCAGGAGGAATGAACTTGGAGAAATGAGCCAACGCGTAGAAAATAGGTTGTTTATAGAATTCATCCGATGTTTTGTTCACGATTATGGCAGCGTCTACGAAATTATTCACCCAATTCGGACCACCTTTCTCGTTTAACGCGAAATTCCAATCTATCCAACCACATACCCAGTTGTTGAAGCTCTACGAGGAAAAAATACGTTTGTAGAATTGAAAAATAAACATTATTAATTGAAAACTACATACGGCAATGATATCGTAAGCGTATTCTTCACCTCGGATCCAATCTCCTAAACCAACTTTATCCAATTCCCATGGCTTATCGCCTTTGAATTAAAAAGAAATTAGTTAAAGTTTGAAAAACAAACCGAAAATTCTTTCGATTACCATAACTAGATTCTGTGTTTAATATAAATAAATTCGGATGTTTGTTATGAGTCCTCGTCAATACAGTCGGCGAAACGATAAAATCCCAATACCAATGAACACCGGTTCCGTTTATATATAGAGATGCTTCTTTATCTCGCATGATCTAAGGAAGAAAATAAGAGTTATTTCTGTTTACCTAACTCAGATTTTAAATTATTCATCGCGTACCCAATCTATCCACCACGGGTAAACGAATCGTTGATCGTCGATGGCAATAATACACGTATTCGGATGCGACGATTTCATCATTGGACCGAAATATTTCCCTATCCACTTCGTTTGGCTAACCGGCGTCCATCCCAGCGCGTTAAGTTTATTTATCGGCGATACCCCGTTCGACGGTTCGTTTCCGGTCGTCACACACCAAAACTCCGTACCGAGTTTTTTATATTCGTCTAAAAACCTTTACAAACTACATCGTAGTTTCTTCGACCAAACCTACGATTCAACTTACTTCACATGATAATTAGCATAGGCTTTGTAGTATTCTTCCTTCAAAGCACCAAAGCCGGTCAACTTGTGGCTCGTTTTCATCCAAGCTGGAGGTGACCAACAGCTCGCGATCAGTTTCAGTACCTTTTTCGAAATACTTTCGGCTCGTTTGATTAATGGAATCTAAGAATGCACTTTATTATTCTCGGCGAAGATAGACCACCTAATGAGATCTATTACTTTGTATTGAATATCTTCCAAGGAAAGATTAAACGATCCTAGATTCGCATCTGTATTGTTATCTTGATACGTGTATCCGCGAGTTGAAAAATCAGTGCCACCGATTGGCACCCTACCCATTGTATATTCGAGTCCATTACTTGAGAAATATGATCTACGAGTACATGCAAGTTTAGGTTCTATTTATTCTTTAGATTTTTATGAACTTGCTTACTGTAATAGTAACTCTTGAGTGGGTGAAGATAACGAAAGAATATTAATACCGGAAGAATCGGTAAACGCGGCTCCGAAACCGATGATTTCTTGATACGTTACATTTCTATTTACTCGATGTGAGATTCCTAAACCTGAACATGTGTTGTTTAATAGTGATAATCAAACCTTAGTTATTTTCCGTTATCATATCTTACGTGTAGTTTGAACTTTTGACTTGAAACTTCCCAATGACTTTTCAAATCTTGACCCGTCTCTGCTGGACGTATATAATAGATAATTTCCGGCCAATGGAGCTCGTATTTTCGGAATATCATCGCAATATGTCGAATTACAGACGCAGACGAAGCTATCAAATGAGTATTTTTTTCGTATACATTCTTCTTCCGCTGTGGTACTGCCTTTCACAAACAAAAGCGAAACATGAATCAGTTTGGTAAAGGTAGGTGACCATTTAATGATTAATCAACGTATGTAGAATTCATCTGTTCATCTTTTGAATCAACCTACAGTATTACTTACTTTCCAAGTATGTCAACAGAATTAAAAACAACGGCAATGAAATTTCCAATTTTCTTATCTGAAATGAAAACAGTAACCGAACGAATTATAAACTGATAAGACTAACGCGATCGTTATCTTTTCAAAAATTCATGTTTTTAGTTATATATTACCTTATTTACCTACCTACTATATGAGAAAAATATATTTACGTTAATTTACGTACCTATTTCGAAGATGAAGATATAATTGAGTAGCTAATTACTAATTAGATATGAACAGTACCTATCTATAATGCATTATATATATCAATTTGATAAACTTAATAGTAATTAGGAAAACAATCATTATTTAATATTTATTTATAGTTTCCATGAATTGTAAATTTAAAAGTTCGAATTATTAACGGTGACTATAATGAAATCAAATTTACAATGTTGCCACTAATGAAAAAAAAAACATTTAAAATGAATAATTGAAGAACCGGTAAATTAAAATAATGTGAAATTTATTAAGGAGGAAATTTTCATTTCAATTTTGTTGCGTCCTTGAAAACTTGATGTATTTTTTTCCTCTTTTGATCGATCATTTTACAAGCAAAGATTTTAGGTGAATTTCCGTTATGATTGTGAAGAAAAACTTTGCTTAAATTTCGATAACCCTTCTTCACTGATCTCTTCAAATCGTTTTTTTATTTTTTTTATTTGTTGTAGCATGAATGAAATAAAATTCTAGACGACGTTATTCTTTCAAATTAACCAAAAAAAGAGCTACTTCTGATTGATTTTATTAGATTTATAGTCGATGAAAAAATGTACGGTAGTTGATGTACTTTCGGAGCCGTGTACTCGAGCTTCAAAAGGCCTCAAGATTCTAATGGAACTGTTAAATTTTCACTTTCACGTGATGACTGACTGGTTCAAAAAGAAGATAAAAGTACAGGAACAAAATCCAAATGAAAAATGTAGTCGAATGATAGAAAATATAAAACCTATGGAAAAGCTGGAAGAAGAAAAGAGCTAAAGAAAGAACGTAACGAATCAGCCAAAGAAACCAAGGCAATTGTACTTGATTAAACAAAAATGGGTCACTCGTCTAATTAGCTTCCTTAATAAATCAAGAAATTTCAATGCATTCGAAACAAACACAATCAAAAATAGGCAAACATCAATTGAAATCTGCGATCAAACACGAATAAAAATTCCATAGCTGATTCGAAGTCATTTGAAACTTATTAGTGAAACTATTGCCTACGTTGAGTAAACAAATTTCATCTAAGACGAAAACTATTTCATATTACCGTATTATAACTCATCTGCAAATATAAGTTAATACTTGAATAGTCACTTCTCCCCACAAATCAACATCCTACGCAGCTTATCATCTCGTAAATCGACTACTACGTAAAAAAATACATTCAACGGAAGAAATTAGAAATTGATTTGATACTTACAACACGACTAATATAGAACCCCATAACTGACAAGTATGATAATGAAACCATCCACAACACAACGCAACACAACACATCGAAACGCGCATCGCAGCAAAATGCGAATATTGGAAGCGAAAGTGACTCAGTTCTCGTATCTTTAATTGATAGGTAATATGTTCCAAGAATTACAGATGAATCGAATACGTCGAAAGCTCGCAGCCGGGCGTATTTTTAGAATGAAACTAAAAATTTACCGAGCTCGATTAATGCAAAAATTTATCAAGAATTTTCTCCTATGTTAATTTATCATCAGGGATATTCCATGTAACGGATTAGTTGAAACTTCGGGACCGGTTGATGAGCACATCAGCCGCAAAGTTGTCTATAGCAACATTTATCGATAAACATGTGGTTGAGTTCCATATACTTACTACTTAGTACTTAGCTACTTACCCAACGTCTATTAATTAAAGAGGTTAAACAGAAACCAAGAGTAGGTAAAAATTTTTGAATCGTCCATCGACTGAAATGACGTCACTGGAGGAAGCGCAAATAAGTAGGTAAATGATTCAACACGCGTTTAAATGGGGAAGAAACAGACTATTTTTTTTATACATAGTTACATACATATAAAAACAAAGGGCGGTAGGAAATTTTTTGTAAGGACTAATGTTTTAGAGCATAAAAAATTCTGCAAAATGAATTTAAAAAATAATTTTTTCTTTCAAAATTCAAAATTTTATTTAATTTAAAAGATCCAAATTCGAATTTTACACGAAGGAGTAGGTATGCATGTAATGGTATTCTTCGATGGTTATTTTTATTATGAAATTTTTTTTAAAAATCCCATTACATTTTTTTAAATTTTTTTATAACGTGTAATCTATCGTTTATGGTTTGTAGAATTTAGTCATTGCAGAAACCCTCATACTATAACGCGAGGGGGTCGTGAAGTGCTTCTCCTAAAGCTTTTTTACAAACTATAAATTTGGTAATTTTTAATTAGTTACTTATTGGTTGAATTTTGTAAAAAAAATAATAAAATTGGGTTTTCGGTTATTTGAACTCTTGATATTATTTTCAAGTTATTATCTAGATTCGCTTCTCATCTCGGTTAGTAGAGATATCAATCATTGTCATACTAAGCAAAGAAACCCAAGTCGAATATTTCCTCATTGGATGACCTCAATTTTTAAATACAGTACACATTGATTAAACAAGAAAAACGTACAATACTTGATAAAAAGAGAATTGAAAACAGGGAGGAAATATTATTCCGTTTTGAAGAATTCCGCTGTTCCCATGGTTGCCATTTACGTCACATATCAGCCTTATACTTGATCTACTCTTAAACCGCCTTCAATTATTTTCTAATTGGATGTTTGTTTTAGGAAATTCTTTAAAAATATACACTTTCTTGATTAGATACGCATACATTTGCAATTTCTCGTCGAAGTTATTACGTTCCGAGAAAACTGAAGAATTGAGACTTGCGAGTTTTTACTTCTCATGAATATTTATCGAGAGTATTTTGTTGACATGTTGAAAAAATGGTTGGTTCGAGGAATATATCCCGTGACTAGTAATAATTGTCGAATTTAATCTATTTTTGTTGCAGATTTCCCACCAACGAATTGATCGAAAAAAATTGATGAAAGGAAACATATCAGTAGGCCTATTAACAGGAAGTAAGTCTTAGATATTAATTAATTTATCGGTTCCTTATTTAAAATAATGATCATCATGTTGCAGCAACGTTTTGCATATTTTTGATAATTCTCTGCCAAATCAAAGCCATCTCGTCGATATCACTCTCAAAGGACCAGCTTGCTAGAAACATAAAGAAATTCTGCGTGTTGGAAAAATGCACCATAATTTTACCTAACGGTACATCGCTCTCCCTGCCGATTTCCGAATTCATGCCATACGTGATAAATCAGGTAGATCATGCTGAAGAAAATGTTCAAGGTCACCGTGCACTTCATCGTTCCGGATTAAAACGATCAACGAACTATATGGTAAACAAAGATGTCGAAATAACCGACACCAAAACAACCGAAGACGTGTTCGCATGCAGAAGTTCTCCTTCGAAACTTATAGCTACAACCAAACATACAACGAAGCGAACCATATGCGATGAAATAGGCTCGGACGAGAAAGACGAGATAAAATTAGCTCCGATGAAAAACGCAAATGTTTCTGAAGTCAACTCGGAGAAGCCTTGTTTAAAAAAAAAAACCAAAGAATCTAGAAAGCAGGATTCCCAAGGGTCTTCGGAGGAAACCATTGGTACAACAGAACATGTAAAATATCGCTCGACAAAATCTCTATTTGAGAACATGAAAATAGGAACACATTTCAAGAGTCAGGACTTGAATGAACCACTGACCGAAACCACTGAAACCACCGAAACTGGAAAATACACTACGCAAGATTCCACAGAATCTCGGATTAAGTCCACCGAAACAGGAGAATATCCAAGGAGAGATTCGAAAGAATTCCTAGTTGAAACCACAAGTACAAGAGAATATCCAACGGAAGATACCAATAAATATTCGGATGAAACTTTCGAAACCACAGATTCTACAATCCCAACCACAAATGACCCTTTGGATGAGACGCCAACCACCAAAGGCGCTATCGTCAAAAGATCAGAATTCCCAACTGAAGATGGAACACCCCAAGAGTCGCTGGGATCCGCAATTTTAAAAGACAATGAAATCTTGGTTCGTGACGCTTCGGTGGATCCTCCCATAGCATTGGCAGATTCCGACACCAATCAGTGCAAAGCCCATCTCGATGATCAGATTTTCGACTCAAGCGCGTTCAACGATTCAAATCAAAATCGAACTTCCAGAGGCATCGAAGAATGCGAAGACTGGGATGCACCATCAGCCAAGGATAGATATACCGATCCTCAAAGTAGTTTGGTGACGTCATCACTTCCTGGTTCCTGGAACCCGAACGAACCTCCTGAAGAAGAACAAGAGTATTTGGAAACGGAAGATTTCCAAGAACCACCTTGGGAACTAACCGAAGGTACATTTTTACTCGTAATTTTCCAAACACAAATTCAACTCGAATCGACATTTTCAGAAGAAATAAAAGAAGCGAAAAAGATGTCCGAATGCGCTACACAAATAATGAAAGCGGGTATTGTGTGCGTTTGTAATCGTACATACTGCGATAAATTCATCCCTCCGAGTCAAACTCCTAAATGGACCTACACGTGGTACAATTCCGGCAAAAACGGAAACCGCTTACGTAAACAGAAAGATGACTTCAGCACATACAAAGGAGATGAAGAAGGTATTCACGATGGTAAATTCACCGCAATTCCGCATTATATTAATTAGTACCATCTTCTGAAGGAGCGTTCATCATCAACTCGTCAATAACGTATCAGAAAATAATCGGTTTTGGGGGAGCTTTTACGGATACCGCGTGCAAGAATATAATGGATTTATCCAAAGAAACCAGAAGGAATTTGCTAGAGTAATTTTTCAATTTTTGTGCAATCTTTCTTCCTTAAGTACAACGACAACATTTACAGATCTTACTTTGGACCATTGGGTAATAACTACAATTTAGGCAGAGTTCCAATAGCAGGAACAGATTTCTCACCGAGACCGTATACGTATTTGGATGGTGAAACAAACACAATCGACATGTTCATGCTGACTGAGCAAGATTTCAAGTATAAGGTATTACCTTGGCTTATCATGGTTTGCTGTTTAATTGCCCATAGTATCTCATAAGACCCACTTTGCAGATACCAATCCTACAAGAAGCTATGGAGATGACGCATAATCGTCTGAGGTTGGTTGGGTCTGCTTGGACAGCACCGAATTGGATGAAAACTTTCGATAACCCGACCAATGGCACATTGAAACGAGAATATTGGCCTTTATGGGCTGACTACCATATCAAGTAAGGTTGCTTCATGACATCGATGGACACCTGTTGTTAATTTATTGGTTCTTGTTTTTGAATTTTTGAAAGCTGGGAGGTCCTTTTTGAAATTCTTTTTAGATCTTGCTCCTTCCAGTGGTCAACAGCAATATTCTATTTTCCCTTAAACGATTTCCTAAATATACAAAGACCTTCGTTCATTTGACTGGAGGAATTCTGGGTTTTGCGCGAACTCTCCAGGAGAATCCCCTAAACATGATAGGTTCCTCGATGAGTTTCACTAGGAGCTACATGATTTGCTATTTATGGTGTCTCTTGAAGAAGGCTCCAACACCATGGTTCAATCTAGATTCCATCTAGATGACCACGATCACTCGTCAAAGAAACGTTCCAAGACCTTTCACATCTGCCACCTTCTCACTCTAGTACACCACTTACGAATTGCAGATTCCTCGATCAATACTCCAGAAACGGTATAAAATTCTGGGCTCTGACTTGCGGCAACGAAGCAATGAACTACTACTACATTCCATTCCCCCCATATATCAACGCCATGGAATGGACTCCTTATGAGCAAAGCCAATGGGTCAGCAATTACTTATACCCGATGTTGAAGAACTCTGCGCATAAAAAAGTCATACTACTGGCATTCGACGAGAACCGAGAATACGTCACGTTCTTCATGAAATATGTAATTCCTTTATAGCTTCACGTTAAACTCCACCTTCTAACGATGTCATCTCCTTAGTTCTTCAAAGACTATCAATTACAACAATTCCAAGACGCATCGTTTACGCATGCCAGCAGGAGCTATAACACCATAGCAGGAATAGCAGTTCATGGATACATGGATTACGAAAGCAACATTCCATATTTACTACAAACCAAGGACTTGTTCCCTAGGAAGTTTTTAATCTACACGGAAACCGCTTGCTGTGAGTAAATCCCTCACAACATTCCTCGTAGTAGAAATTACACTCAATATTTACTCCCCCCAGTTGGCACTCCTGTTTTGGGTGCATGGATTTGCGCAGAAGAATACGCCAATCGTTTCATCGAAGTTAGTATATTTCCAAGTAATTTGCAGCTGAACTCGTGAATCACCCTAAACCTCTCATTCCAGAATGCCAACCAATGGGTAAGCGGATGGATAGACTGGAATTTAGCCCTGGACCTTCAAGGTGGACCCACTTACGTGAATAACTGGCTCGAATCCACCATTGTAGTAGATCAACAACGCGACATATTCTACAAACAACCTATATTCTACGTCATAGCACATTTCTCCAAATTCCTGCTCCCTGGTTCCATAAGAATAGATGTTAAAGCTACCAAGGCACACCGAAATATATTTGTCACTGCTGCTAGACGTCCGGACGATGGCAAAGTCATCATTTTTTACAATAAGTAAACAATTAACAATGTTCGACTATTTTTCAATCCCAAGTATCTAAAAGTTCTCATATTCTTTTCCAGAAACGAACAAAATACAACTGTTGTATTTTTAATCGACAAAAAATACAAATTATCGTTGAACGTGCCAGGAAAATCGATCAATTCTGTGTTATTTTGGTAATTTGTTTTCAAACATCGTGGATTACCATAAGAATTTTCATTAAGAGAATATCTAGTTCTCTCGTTTTTATATATTCGTGTATTTCTTATAATAAAATACGTATCTTTGAAGGTGCTACTTAAACTTATTTAAATGTATTAACTTGTGCATAAAATCAAATAATTTAATCCTCTTGAAGCCAATTCATCTTAAAATCACCGAGTCACCAGGCTCCAGCATATTCATAGGTAACTCTCAAGGTTCGTTGACAAACTTCAGGAAGGGCTCTTTATATTCACCATTGGGGTCAAATTTTAGTAAAACTTTATCGAAAAGTGATCTAAAGTGATCATTGTGGTACATGAATTTCAGAGCTTTTTTCACGACCATTCTTTGCTTGTTATTGCATGTTCCACACGACTGCGATATTATTTCAGGTAGAAAGTCTGAAAATCAAAGAAAATCAAGCAACTACGGTCAAGTTTTCAAAATACAAGTTTTAATATTGATCCGATCGAAAATATTTCAAAATCGAAGCTCCTTGAGAGAAGATGTTGATTTGTTGGACTCATTTTTAAAAACCGAAACAATACAACTTTTGCTTTTGCCAAAGAGACAGAACAGAATGAAAGTATCAAATTTCCAAGAGACAAGTCTTGGTACCCTATTTGAACTTTTTAGGTTTTCAAGTCAAATTAGGAAATTCTAAAAAATTCAAATCAGTCAAACAGCGCGGTCTTTACTCTATCAAAATGTCAAAAGAGGGGACTTGTCCTTCTTATGTTAAAAATGAAATACAAAGAGCCGCCGGTAAGAGATCAAACTAAAAGCGGCGAAAAGGGTCTAAAAAAAGGAAATCTTTCATGAAAATTGAAAAGAGAAGGGCACTACCTTTTTACTAAATTTTCAAAAACCTTTCAACTTTGCCTCCCGTTTTCACTCCCTCGTCAACAAGTTCAATTTCAGATTTAAAAAATCTGTGTTTAAAAAAAATTAAATTAAAATTAAAAAAAAGCATTATATGCTTATTAAAAAAATACGCATGACGTCATATATTCAGACAGTGCTGCCAATTCATAAAAAATTGCCAGTTATTTAGCAAAAATGACCAATTTTTGTTCAAAAATATTCCGCGCCTTCGTTTTTTTTTTTTTTTATACATATGTATTTGCGCTATTTTTTAACAACTACCTGTCAAATACCCTGAAAATGAAAAGTTATTGTCAAGAAGCACATCAGTGATTAGGGTTGCATAATTAGAAAATTTCAGGCTCTCGGTCATATTCAGAAAATAGGAGTAGATCAGTGCCAACAAGACCACAGATCTAATTGTAAGATGAAGTATCTAGAACTTCCTGCTCTCAAAATCGTCACACGTGCTTCCGCCTTCTGAAATAATAGCACCTTAAGGGACTTCTCCCAATTTTTCGTAATCGGATTTCAGCGGGTGACCGTTTTAATTTTTTAGACTTTTTTTCATAATTTTCAAGATCGTCTCAATTTCGATCATTTTTCAATAGAAAAAAACCTCATTCAATTTATTTCCCAAGGTAGCTCCCAATTTACCTTGATACATAAAATTGAGGCCACCAAGAGTGAAAATGGGCCTAGGGCAAATATGAGTATTTTGGGTCTCCCTTAACTTGTGTAGGATACTCATCAAGTGAAAGAAATTGGAGAAGATAGTCCACATTATTACAAAAATTCGAAATTTCTCGGCCCCCCTCCCAACAACTAAGCATGAACTATTCATACTGAGGACTTAATTTAAGGACTAAATAAGTAGAAGATAAAAATAAAGGAGGGATTCTTTTTAATACGAGCCACAAATCACTGCATTTCTCCCTAAATTGACTTCACTTAAAATTTGATAAAAAAGTAATTAGTACCTTTGATTATAGCTTCGTAATGTTCGCAACTTTTCTCTCCTAAAACACATTTAACTATCGAATCAACCGAATTTCCATTTTTGAGATAAGTTTCGACGTCACCAGGGTTAACGTACTCGAATAATTTCACATATTGCTCCATAACAGAGGCTCGAGTCACCGAGATAGATACTACAAATACCAATAAAACGGGTGAATAATTCATCGATTTCATTATATGCGAGTAAAAGGAAAAAAGCACTGAAAAAATTTTCAAAAAATAATTCCTTATTTAACAATATTTCAACACTAACACTCTGATGAAATATCGAAAGTGATTCGAAACTGCGACATTTATCACCATCGCATGAACATAAAGCAGCAAAAATAATTGAAAAATTGAAACAAATACATATCACGTAACTAGTCTACATTAACAATTCTCTCACTAAAATTTCGCAATTAAAACACGGAACAAACGATTTTCGAAATCTCTTACACCTATTTCTAGTATAAAAACACGTAAAATCACCATTTCGGGGCAATTTCATCTTTGAAATTCACATTTCTCGAAACTAGTCGTTAAACTGTTAAACATGACTTTGAAAAATTACCTTTTCATGTTATCGGTCACCGTTTTTGTTGTGGTGGTCAACAGTAAGGCTCTTATCGACATCGAAGATCTCATCGTCAATCCAGACGAGCTCGACCGACAAATCAAATGTATTTTGGATAAAGGCGAATGTGATTCAGATGGAATAAGTATCAAAGGTAATTTTCTACAGCTTTTTAATCCAAGTAGATGTTTTTTTTTTAAATTCGAAAAATCACAACGTAAGAAATACTTTTACAATGAAACCTACTTGTTACCTGTTTAGTTAAAGAATAATTCTGTAATTGTTTCAGAGGCCATAAAAGATATTCTGCCGACAGGTTGTGCCAACTGCGACTCGACTACGAAAGATGCGGTTAGAAAAATAATGAAATTTATGCTAAGCAAGAGAAAACGCGATTTTTACAAAATTTTGGCAAAATACGACCCATACAGCCGACACAAAAACCAGATAATTCAATTCATGAATGAATGAAAATAATACAAGTAGTACTCCATTTTTTACGTGAAATATAATTTTTCATACTTTATATTTTTTTTTCAAATTATCATGAGGGTTGAGGGGAGGAGAAATTTTTAATTTGAAATAATCACTTAATACGAGTATCTTATTCATTCCACGGATCAATTCAAAGCAATAGAAAAAAACCTCCAAAATAATTTTATCGCTCTAATTAAATCCTCCGAAGCAGAAAAATACATCAAAGCCCGAGAGAATAATTGTTAAACGAGATTTTTATAATTAAAGCAGCACTCTGTTAACTGCTTTCAATAAAATTATACAACTATTTAATCACTAAGCATAAATAAATGATTTACTACTCAATTGCAAACAAATAAAAGGAAATTGGCGCCGAAGAAAAAATAAACATAAAAAAGATATTGTTGAGTTCCATATGCTTCGATGCTTTTAATATATTTTTAACAATGCGGTTTCCATGACTGAGGAATTCTTTTGAGGGAAATTCTTAAATATTAAACAAACTTCTCGTTGGGAAAAAAATGGCAGTAATTGTTGCTACGTAATTCAACGGATCAAGTACTTAATTTATTGTGTAACTTTACAACTTGAGGTTTTCGTTTTGAGATGGTTGATTTCGTGGCTTGAGTAACTTGTTAAAATTTCGAGATAGAAAAGATGGGAGTTTACTTTCACCAAAAGGATATTTCCATTAAAAGCTGTGTACCAAAATGGATTTGCTGTAAGTATGAACGATTTTTTAACTTCCACAAAATCATTAAAATTGAAAAAAAGTTAGCAACCACGAAATACATTTTTAAATTTCAGCAATTCTTTTTTTGTTAATATTTTCGCCGAATTTTCCCATCGTATGTTCTCAAACGACCAACGAATCATCGACAAACGTTCCCGAAAAGTTCAATGAAAATACAACCTCCACATTTGAACCTCGAACCAATCAAAGCCCAATGGATACAACATACACGACCGATATAACCACCATCCTCACCATGGACCCACTTCTATCCTCAAATTCAAGTTTCACTCCTGAATCTCGCTCCAAAAAGAATCTCTCAGATGCACTCAATGTAACCTCGATGACCTCCATCGTGGACACGAGCACTTCTTTGAAATCCATTTTACAAAAAAACGGTCACGGATCGAGCCTCCTCGATGTACCAAACCTACAAGAATTAGAACCATTCGACTACCACAGGCTTATCACCGACGACACCTGGCTCGAGAATAGAATCAGAAACAACGAAATTTCCGAAAGTTCAACAAACGTGATTTGCAACGCCGATAACACTGGGTTACAAGCTCTGCTTACGTCGAAGAAACACACCACTGGAGACGATATGCACGAGAAACACCGCGCGGGTTCCTCCAGTTCAGCAGACGTCAGTAAAACGTCATCCAGAGAAAGAGGTGCAAATTTTAAAGGAAAACTCGAGCCCGATGATCCAAAATCGCAGGTAGAGATTTTCGCTTTAGGTAAAGATGGTAAACCTATAAGCGGTTCAATATCTCCTAAGATGAAGAAAGTCACACCGAAGAAGACTGAGGATGAGGAGAGCGTTGCTAAAATGATATCAGACCGTGGTTCCGATTCTTCTAGCTCTTCGGAAGATTTCGATTCTTCAAATGATAAAGAAATCAAGCCATATAAGCTAACAACTGCGAGAAGTTCACCAGCAATGTCTGATGAAGAATCATCATCCAAACTAAAAATGCAAGAATCTGCTCCAGGAAGTTCTTCGGAAATGTCCGACGAAAAACCATCATCAAAACCATACAAGCAAGAGTCTCCCGGAAGTTCATCGGAAATGTCTGATGAAGAATCACCATCCAAACTACGAAAGCAAGAATCTGTTCCAGGAAGTTCATCGAAAGCATCAGAAGACACAACCCCGGTTTCCACCAAGTACCCGCAGAATCCTACAGCTCATGCAGACAAACCTGACATTTTGATTTACGAAACGACCACACCTGACGACATATCTTCAACTGAAAATCGGAAATCGGTTTCCAAAGATTCCAAGGACACTCCTTCTCGGCAATTACAACCAGCGAACTCTACGCAAGGTAATTACAACAATAATGTAAAACGTTAAAACTCCGTTTACATCATTTTTTACAACACAGAACGGGGAAAAGTTCTTCATAAGTTCAAATGCATGTCAAAATATATCACTTTAAATGACGTGGTTTGCGTATGCAATAAGACGTACTGCGATAAGCTATTTACCGAAGGTATCTTCAATAGAGACTTCGAATGGTATACATCTTCCTCAACTGTGCACAGATTTCAAAGAATGTTGTTCGCTCGAATGTCCAGATATACTGAATCGATACCTGGTATTCCACATTTTGATGGTTCCATCGCTTCATTTGTCCATTAATTTAAACCACATTAAAAAATATTTCTTCCAGGGGCTTTCCACATCGACACTAATACAAAATTTCAAAAAATCCTCGGCTTCGGAGGAGGCTTTACCGATTCGGCTTGTAAAAATATCCAAGAACTCAGTCCAAAAACTCGAAAGCATCTGTTTGAGTATGATCGTTGAATAATTCTCTTTGACGGAATGCGGAATCAAGTATTCGATGAAATTATTTTCCCTCATTTTAGATCGTATTTTGGAAATTTAGGCTTGCAGTACGAACTAGGACGAGTTCCGATAGGAGGCAGTGCCTTTTCGCCGAGATTCTACACGTACATGGATACTCCTCAGGTGTTCATGTTGAGCGAGCAAGATTTCAAATATAAGGTTCAGTTAATTTATTCGTAGTAGAAATTCCACGCGTTAAAAGTTGCACGATTTTTTTACAGGTTTTTCATGAGATACCGTTTGAAAATAAGATATGAAGGAGAAGGGAGGAAGGTTGGACTTTCATACCGAAAAATTATCATAAAATTCACTCTTGGCACCATGTATGACAAATCAATCGATGTATCACACAATAACCTTTTGCGCTGACTGACGCATGGAAGAGGGAGGAGGAGGAGGAGGAGGAGGAGGGAGAAGAATTGCCAAATCAAATAATCAACGCCAAATTAACATTTAACACCATACACTACATATCAATCGATACATCACGCGATTTTTTTTTATTTTTGATACTTTGACGCATGCAGGAGGAGAGGGGAAGGAGTTATATCAAAAAGTCAACTTCAAATTCACATTTAACACCATATATGACACATCAATCGATATATCACACGACCTCGATTAATTCTTGAATTTCGACCAATATGAAAAAGTGGTTGGAGGTAAAGTTCTCCTCCCCCTCTTCTACGTAAATCAAAGGGAGAAAATATTAAAAATGGTTTTTCCTCTATGGTTTTTATGATCCTGCGAATAAAATATGGATAGAATTACAGCTGTGGTCGAAATATCACAAAATGTCAGTCCATACCCTTTTCATTAACCCCCAACTTCTAACCCCCTCGATTCGACTAACCCCCAAGGAGAATTCATCATAAGAGGTATACATAATATACCACGCAACACTTAATCTAAGAGTAGCTACCATGCCATGTGTTAAACGATCCCTCGAACTTCTATTGACCGACTTCTACATCTCGAAAACTTAAATGATGACTCACTCGACAGATCCCCGTCATTCGAGAAGCGATCGAGATAACTCATAGCAAACTGAAATTATTCGGGGTTTCGTGGAGTGCTCCAAAATGGATGAAGACCCAATGCAGCACTCATACTGGCGAATTAAAACGAGCTTATTACGACTTATACGCCGATTACCACATGAAGTAAATCACCTAGCTAAAGTCAATGAATTGCAAAAATTGATAAAATCTTTTTTACGTAGATTCCTCGATGAATATTCCAAAAACGGTATAAAATTTTGGGCCCTTTCACCGGGCAACAAACCATTAGCTCCGTTTAATCAGACCGAACCTCCATATGCAAACGCCATGGAATGGTCGCCTTATGCGCAAAGTAAATGGATCTCTATGTACTTGCTACCAACGTTGCGGAGACACAACTATCATCATATCAAATTGATAGTTGGAGAGGAAAATCGAGGAGTTTTGACGTATTTCTTAAAATGGGTAAAAAGCAGCTTCGTCGAAATTTAAAAAAAAAATCAAATTCCTTCAATCACCACTCTCATAATTATACAGTTCTTCGAACCTTTACTGGGCGAAGGTCAATATTACCTGAATAAAAGCATAGTCAGCGAAGTATACTTTAACGTTGATGGAATCGGCGTCCATGGATACCAAGATGATTTCGAAAGTATCGCGTATCTTGAAAAAATACGACAATTTTACCCCGATAAATTCATAATCCATACTCAAACTTCTTGTGGTAAGTAGTAAGTACCAAGTACACCGAACACACTCACGCAACTTACATCCTCATCCGAACATCTTTTACAGATGGTAAACCAAAACTAGGATCATGGGCCTGTGCCAAACGTTACGCGATTCAAATGCTCAATGTAAATACATCTCTTCACTAACCTCTCCCTTTCTTTACATTTACTCACGACATGATTCCAGGCTTTGCAAGACTGGGCAGTTGGATGGATCGACTGGAACATGGCACTTGACCAGGAAGGAGGTCCAACGTACCTGAATCTCTTCCACGACGCCGCCATTATCGTTAATTTAGAAAAAGACGAGTTCTACAAGCAGCCTACATACTACGTGATGGCACATTTCTCAAAATTCCTTATACCGGATTCGGTCCGGGTACAAGTGACGCCATTTAATACTACTTCTATCGCGGCTATCGCAGCGAAACGTCCTGATAATAAGACCGTAGTTGTGTTTTATAATCGGTAAGCTTCGCTGAGTTTCTTCCTAACTATCTGTATTCGAATGGGCGTTGAGAAATAATCAATTTGGAATTTTTCAAGGGATCCGAAAACGCAAAATGTCACGTTTGTGGTTGATAAAACTTACCAATTGACGTTGGATGCTCCAGCAGAATCCATCAACACTATTGTCTTCAAGTGAAATATTATTTTATTCAATGGTGCGTTCATCGTTTTAAGTTTTTTCGGAGTACGATTTTCTTAAATGTATTACTTTTTATTAAAAATCAGTAAATTGGCGTTTATTATTCTTTATTTTAAAAGCAAGAGGAGGAGGGGGTACAGCGTCCTCCAAATAAAGGTGACGGAAAATTTTTTTAAGCAGCAACTTGCTCTCTTCTAGTTAATCAGAATAATCAATAATTTACTAAGCTAGAAATTTGAAAAAAAAAAACAATAAACTTATCAAGAACTCTAAATTTTTATTTAGAATTTTTTCATTGAGGTCAAAAGTAGCCTAGTTTTAAAAAATTGCTAGATACGTAGCTACGTACTACGTATTTTGATAACAAAAAGTCATAAATAACGCAAAGAAGGACAACAATCTTGACCAAGCAGTGATATTCACAGACTCCCTAGAATCCATTCGATCGCTACAATCAAAACACCCGCGACATCCTATTGCCAAGGAAACTTTGAGAAACCTCCAAACAATAAACTTCACAATAGTCTGCATCCCGGCTCATTCTGGCATAGAATGGAATGAAACGGCTGATCAAGCAGCAAAAAATTCCGCGAAAATTACTCCCATACCGCAAATAGCCATACCTGCAGCAGACATCATCGACACTCTTTCCGCCAGGTTAATTCCAAAGATAAAAACCAACAGCACCCTCAGAGACGTCTCCAGAAGAGAAGCAGTTGCCTTATGTCATGTATGCTCAGGTCATACCCTCCTCACTCATTCCCACATCTTCAAAAAAGAACCTCCACCACTTTGTCCTACCTGTCAGTCTCAATTAACTATTCCTCATATTTTACTTTCCTGCCCACAGTATTCCTCAGCTAGAAATACCTTAAAGCTTCCCCCAACCCTACAAGAAGTTTTCCGACAACAACACACCTTCTCTTTAAATTCCTTCACCAAACAAACTTACTCCATCAAATGTGATCCATCCCATCATTCCTTGCCTATAGCCTAGTAGCTGTACGTATACGGCAAGGTAAACAATAACAGAATCGAAGGTATGCGAACGATTCCTCAAAGATAAATACCTAATTCATTCGCGAACGACTCAAAGCAAATTTCTTTTAAAATTACATTCAACTAAAATTTCGAAAAAAACTATCATAGAAATATCGTTCGCAAACAATTTACGAGTATTCAAAATTCAAGTGGATTCGTTCGCGAACGACTTGACGTTATGAACTAATCATATGAGCTGTGTTTTCTTGTAGTTGTATAAATATCTTACGTAGGTTTAATAAAAAATTCATAAAAAATCGTTCGCGAATCATTCATTTAAAAATTTCGTTCGCAAACGGCTCAAAGAAAACAGTGACTTTTTTTCTAATCCATGCTACAAAAAAAACGTTTAAATGGGTATCATAAAAAGATCGTTCGCGAACGATTCATCCGAAAATTAATTGGATTCGTTCGCAAAGGACTCCAAGCGAACGGGTTCTTGGGTGATTTTTCTTCAAATCTACACCGTCATAAAAATGTCGTTAGCGAACGATTTATTTAAAAATCCCTAAGAATTTTCAAGCAATTTCATATCATAAAAACAAGACGTTGGAAAATGCACTTCTATAAACACGTAACATCACGCGAATCTATTTTTAAAATCAGTGTTACTTTTTATTACGCTGCCACGTCCAGATTTTTCACCACAATTAATTATATTTGTTTTGTAGTTGCGTTCGTTAAACGAAAAATTTTTTTTAATTACATGTCACAACGCGAGCTTCAGTGTTATAATTTTCTTACACGTCGTTGCGTTCGTGATTTCCGAATGAGTCGTTTAATTGTACGAGTACATTATATAAACGTAAAAAGCCATTTTAATTATTTTATCGGTTCGCCAATACGTTTCGTTATTTTAACCAATTACGTTCGAATCTTTCAGCAGATTTTATCGTCTGATTGATGATTTGAACGAAGAAATTAATATTTTAAAATCACCGTTCAAATTTAAAAAAGAGAAAACTTCTAAGGTCTTCAGAAATACTTGTTAACCCATATAATAAAACAATTAAACGTATTGTGTAATTTTATACGTGAATATGTGACATTTAAAAAACTATTACTACTTTTATCGATGTTTTTCTTTCAGCAGCGAAAATATTTACGTTTATCGACTCGCCACAATCACGAACATTCGATTGATTTTACATCTCTATACAATTACGTTCAACTTTTGCCTATAAATTCACCTGTAAATAATGACTTCTAGTGAATTCATTTTCAATAATTCTCGTAGTACTTCGCGATAAATCCTTTTTTAAACGCAGCAGCCATGCATTCGATAAATTATTTACTCGTTATAGTATCCGTTTCGGTTATTATCGCCGTTTCCCAAGGAGAGTCGGTTATCGAGAAGTTCAAACCCGAATTTGAAAAACGCATCGATGTCGAGCCTTTCCTCAAGAACAACAAATTGGTCAGTTTTCATATAAAATGTCTCCTAGGAGAAACCCAATGCACTCCAGATGGCGAAAAAATCAAAGGTAATTGAAACGATTAAAATATACGAGATTTTTTCGCCGTTGATTAACAATTAACAAAGTAAAAATTTCGATAAAAATTTTACTATATTGAAAATATGTTTTAATTGATTCAAATAACTTTTATGTTGAAAATATTTCCACCACGAAGCTGACTCACTTTTAAGCATAATTTATTGATTTAATTCCCTTTTTATCGGTTCCCAATCAGTAGGTAATATTTTGTAATCGATTTAGATAATTTGTCGATATCTCCACTTCAAAGCCAACTCACTTTTTAGTCTTTAATTAAAACTTTTCATCGATTTCCAATTACACAGAAATTACAAAACAATCGCGAATTATTTCTAAATTACCAACAAATCGTAAAATTGCCTCCTCGATACAACTGATAATCTTTTAATTTTTCAGCCGCTATAACCGAAGTGTTACCAACCACCTGTGCTACATGCAGCGAAAAGCAGAAAAAAATCGTTCGCCAAGTAATGAAATTCATGTACACCAATAGACGTTCCGATTTCGACAGAGTTTTCGATAAATTCGACCCAGAGAAAATCCACAGAGAAAAAATGATGAAATTCATGAACGAATCTAGATAAGAATCGCGATAAAGGTAGAAAAACAATGATGCGAGTTATTTATACGTAATTTAAATCAAACACGAAACCGTAAAAATTAAGCTACCTATTTCATTTTCGGTAAAAATTTTCCATCTAATGAGGCAATTATTAACGAGGATTTTTATAAATAACCGAGAAAAAAATCAAGAACGATGTATTATTTAATAAATTAGTAAAACGTGCTAATTTCTCTTTTAGTATTACTTTACGTGTAAAAATTCAATTCAACGTAGAAAAATCGTAATTAAGAATTTTTAATGATTTTCTACTTCACTCATTACCAACAAATGTGACGTTTGAAGAGCTATCGTTAAATAATTCGGTAACGACATTAACGCTGAAAATATTAATTTTTTTTTATCGATGTGCGCATTTTTCAGACTACTGTGTGTAGCGAAAGTTCAGCATCGTGTGCTTTATCAACGAAAAACGCCAAAAATGAAATAAACATCATTGAAGATTTAAGCTTAAACTTCCAATACCATTTCTACTTTTTTTTTCAAAATTTACCAACACAATAGGTTGTTACTTTTTTTCAGCCAATAAAACCATTTTTTTTAAGAATAATTTTTTATTACATTACAATTGAAAGAAAAAAGTTCAAAACTGTAACTAAAATTCATTAATTTTCGAGAAAAATAATCACCGAGGTCTGAGGAGGCGCCCGATGCTTGATGATGTACTTCACGTTACGAATTAGCGGCTATCTTAAACTGCCGCAGTCTTATAATTCGTCACAATATTATTTATTTGACATTTTTTTTGTTTTTTTTTTGTCTTTTGGAGAAAATTACCTACACTATCAAATAATTTCAAATTTCTCGAGCCCTAACAAAGTTGAAATTGGCTTGTAAAAAAAAACACAATTTTTGGTATCTCCTTCTCCTCTTTCATAAATAATACAACTTTAGGTTCTGCGTTGACCTAACGAATTTCGAATCGAATAATAACTATCGTAAAATGGGGTGAATAGAAACACAGGGGTGAATAGAAACAAAACTCAGGAATTTTATTTCTTTTAAGCGCAGTAACAACACAGCAGTAAATAGCATGCGCAATCCACAGGAATGTGAAGATATGACATTTTAGATATAGAAAAAAGTTTCTGGGCCGAGATTTGAATCAATCGTGATGCGATAGCAGTGTAAACAAGAAAACGCATGTTTTTGATAATTTTTTTGTGCGCCAACAAGCTCCATGAAAGTTTTTTTATGCGAATGGTTGATGTCTTCAACACCTCTGAAAATACTTGCAAGTATAATTTGCAATAAAAAAAAAACCTATATTATCGAAAATAGTAACAAAGTCAATTTTTTTCCAAATTTGGGGTGAATAGAAACACTTTTTTTTCTACTTAGATTTACCATGCCAAATGCCAAGAGTATTGGGACTGTCAAGCAAAGTGTCTGATATCTGGTGGTAATTGATGAAAGCAACGAGGAGGTACCGATAAGACATCGATCAGCGTAATCGCACACTTATGGTTGCAAAATTTTCAAGATTTACTGGCAATTTTCGAATTAAAATACAAAATTTTAATTTCTGACTCCTAGCGGTTTATTATTGAACTTACGAGGAGATACCTCACAGTAGCGCTCCAACAGATTCTTGACAGTCCCAATATAAAGCAGATCCGAGGGGGAAACGTCATTTCAAACCGAATGAAGATAATTTGAAAATTTTCCTTGTAATTTTAATAAAAGTAATGCATTTTAAAATGAGTGTTTCTTTTCACCCCATACTTAAGGTGAATAGAAACACGGCACTTTATTCAACTTGTAGCATAATGTACAAACAGGGAGGGGGAATACGATGTATGAAATTAATGTACAGATTAAGACTCACATTTTGAGCTATTGCGGTTAATTTTTGGCCAATTCTACTGGGAGATACAACATTTCAAAAAATAAAACTGGTTCTATTCACCATATTTTACGGTATCCCTTATCAATTGTATTTTTTTCTGCATTATTTTTTACTGCTAAAAAGAAATTGGGTAAGTTCATTCGAATGATTAAGTAAAAGGTTACGATAATTTTAAAAAGTAAGGACTCCTCATCGAAGACTTATGAACAGATGTCATCGAAGCTTTTATTAATTAATTATTCACGATTATTGATTACAAATTGTAAATTAATCGTAAAATTTTCCAAAAACTCATCAACTCATAAAAAACACTATCTCGCGTAGATTAAAAAATTGAAATTTCAATCCTTCTGTCTCCTTGAACTTTCCATCGGATTGACCTCCCCACATGACCTATTCTTTTTTAACCCTCGGAAGAGAAAAAAACCTTTACAATATTTCCATTTTGTCGAAACGATTTTACGAACATTGTATGCGTTTTTAATACCATGTCTCACATGAAGAACTCTAAAGGTTAAACCATATAATTGCGGTGTTTATTCGCGGCAAATTTCCGTTAAAAAATTCTATATAACGCGAGGAAAAACATTTGATGAAATAATTATTGTTCATGTCATCGTAGCAGTATCTACGTGAGTCAAAATGAAAACCGCGGTATTGAGCGTTTTGTTTCTTGGCGTTTTTGTGATGTATTCGTACGCCGGAGAAGACGAGATTAAAAGTATTACGGATTTTTTGAAGAAATTCGCCCATATAAATATCGAAGAGATAATGCAGAACGATCGATTGTTTCAAGCTTATCATAAATGCTTCCTAGAACAAGGACCGTGTACTCCGGAAGCTAAGGAGATGAGGAGTAAGTTTTTCGATATTTTATTTGAATACCTATCTACACAATTGATTTCCATCTATGATGCTCATAAAATGAATTGAGAATAAAAATACTTTGAAATATTTCAAAAATTTATCATTTTTTTTGAGATGAAATTTTTTAGAATAAACGACTATTTTTTCAATATTTAATCATTACATCAGTTTTCCGTTTTTCAATTTGAAACAAAAATTAAAATTCCTTTAAAATGTAAAAATTTTTCATAAATTCGTATTACACATTGAAAGCCGTAAGAAATAAAAAGGAACAGATGGGGAAAAAAAGGGGGCAGAATACGAATTGATCAATATTTTCCAAAATACTAAAAAATTACAATCAGCCATCTACTGCTCAAAATCCACCATTTTCTTCTTTTCTTTACCACCAAAAGCGCACGTACAAAATACCTCCCACTCCTCTTTCCTAACTCCTCCGCACCATTATTCCGGCTAAACTAAAAATACCATTTTACAGATGTAATCCCATCGATTGTGAAAACCGCTTGCGAATCATGCACACCGGAGCAAAAGAAAGAACTAAAGAAGCACTTGGACTACGCGAAAAACAACCGCTCCAAAGAATGGGAAGAATTACTCGATAAATTTGACCCGAAACGTGAAACTCTGGAGAAATTCCTTTCCAGCGTACCGGATAAATAATCTCGTACTTCAATCATACTCTAATGCATTTCTATATTTATTTATAAAATAAAATAATTTCTATTTTCGATCGAGTAAATAACTCATTCCATCAAGTTTACCCTCAAGTGCTCGTCACCATTATCGCGAAGGTTGTAAGATACCTTCTCGAACGAGTAATTAATACTCGCCATGGCAAGGTCTCCTTGCCATTTTATTAGCCGAGTTTGTTGCCGTATTTAACGATTCGTATCAAAAAGCAAAAATCCAAAAACCCACGTCACAATTAGTTTCGGAAATAGTAATTAATAAATTGAAAACAGCATTTATCTGCAGCTTACATCTTATCATTAGGTAATTTTTAATCGCTTGATGCGATTATTTTTTACGCTCGGTGACAGTAATTTCCATCGACGATGGGAATAATGAATTGTAGTTTGTCGCTTTTTCCACGGAATACTTGAGTCATCGTATTGTTCTTGTGTAAATTAATTTTCCCGATGGTAATTTAGTTTACAATTGGCAATTGAAAAAAGAAAGAAAAATAAATATGCTGGGTTTTCACGTATAAATGCAACATACTGTAAATAATCATAGCAAAAAACCCTCTTCTCTCTTTGCTTTCCAAAAAAAAAAACTTATATTTGTGTATAACGAGTGATTTCTAAAAATGTTACTTAAAAATATGGAGATAAACGACGAATATTTCTATTTTATTCATCTCTATCTATGAAATTTCTTCGAAAAGAAGATACAAGTTCAAGTTAGCAGCGACGGGGGAAAAGTAGAGGGAAGGATTTGTTCGTAGTCCGCAAAATAGGAAAAACTGACCAAAAATTTTTCAATTTTAAACAGGATCGCGATGTTCACATAATTAATCAAAGGTCAATAGGTAAAAAAAAAAAAAAAGTAAAAAGATAAGCCGGAATTTTTACGCATTTCAACCCCCTCCCTCTTCCAAACAATCAGTTTTGTTCCGTCACTGCACTGCACTACATTTTGTTAATTTACAATATTCTATTGTAAACGACCCCACCACTAATGACTAAAATTAAACATACTGAAAGTTTTGTCAGTTTACAATCTCCTTCCAATTACTAAAATATTCATGCAGCAACTTAAATAACTTTAATGTAAAATAATTTGCCTATCAACAAATTACAGAAACCGATGGACCGTTTAAATTTATGGTTATTTCAGCATCAACTCAGGCAAATAGGATGACATTTGAGGCGAGAAAGGTCTGATTTCTGAAGCAAACGAGTAAAATGACACAGCGTGGTCAAAAATGGCACCCACTTGAAAAAAAATAGCAAATCATCATTTGCTAACAAACAAATGTGAGCACTTCATATAGTCACGTGAATCTATCTCGTTCAAATTTAAGAAATTTTTTAACGCAAAATTATCATGAATTAAAGAGCAAAGAATTTGTACAGATTTTTCATTTAATTTTGGGTGTACTGTGGTTTTCAGTTTTTAGGACCAAGTGGAGGTAACCTTTATCAAAGTAGTCAAGTTTGGTTGCATAACCAATTCTATAGTCGGAACTCAAGACATGTATAATAAGTTGCATAACCAATTTTTAGAGGAATTATTTCAGAAATGGATTTTGGCTTATTTTTTGCAACGAAAAAATCTACATCCAAGTGCTCCAGCCGGTGCAGGTGCCTCAATGTTTTTCATGAGAGAGTTTTTTTCCAATGATAAAACAACCATATTCTATTTTTTCTAATATAAAAAATGGAAGACGGAAAAATGACTTGAGTGAAGCGAGGACGAAAAATGTTAATTTATTTTATAACAAAATGTGAAATTATTTATAGCTTCGAAGGAGAACGGGGGGGGCATGGTTCAGGCACAGTTTATGGTGAAAATTATTGAACGCTTTTTTTGAAAATGCAACTATTTGACACTGAAGGAGGATATATCTCCTCCGGGACTGCCTCCAAGAGATCCGACCAAAAAATAATGAAGAAAAAGATCACTCAGCCGATAAAAATGTGAAAAATAGATAAGCACGACAAATTATATTCACTCGGCAGCTGAAATAATGATAGAAAAAAATTGAGAAAAAAAAGAAAATTCAGTTTTGACATCAAAACATTCGATTTAATGTGTTAATTGTTCTTTTCAAATCAACCTCAGAAATTGGAGTCTGGTTCGTAGATTAGAAATTTGTTATTTCATTTTACGCGCAAATCTAGGTTTCGTTCCATTACTGAAATTTGGTTCCAAAATTTATTGACACAAATTTAATTTTCAAGGGCAAATTGTTCTGAAAAAATCCAAATTTGTCTTTGGATGACGAATTAAATTTTCAAGGCCAACTGAGGTTCCAAACTTGGGAGTTCGTTCTACCGCCACTTCGACACCTTTTCCGTATTATTGATGTATTTGTAAGACGACGTACTATTATTTCCTTGAAATTCCACAAATTATATAGTTTTTATAAATTCCTTTAAATTTGATTGATCCACTTCCTCCAACACCGATTTTACTTTCGATTAAAACAACATTCTCGGTCGAAGGATTACTCAATAGTAGTAGTATCGACAAATAAACTACGACAAATTTCTGCACCAGCAGAAAACCAGTTCCTCGAATACGATGACCTTTCCAAAGCGTAAAAAATTGTCCACTCTAGGTTGCTTCGAACGAATTATCGAGCGCAATGTCAACAATAAATTTCATCTCAATAAAACATAAAACGATATTGAAACGTACCGTTTAATTTCCTGTTCGCGTTTTTTTCGCTCATTTTATAAACACGGCAAGCTTCGTTACAATGATGTTTCAGCTAAATAAACGCGCGCTACCTTGAAATCGATAGTTTAATAATTTTACCAACGTTTGCTTTCCATATTGGTCATAGCGCGGTAATGACCTTGCGTCTGGTCGAAATAACCACGTCTGTAGTTTGTACCTTTGTACATTGTCAGTAGGTAAGTTGCGGTGTTTCGGATGTAATAAAATTAAACCGGTGGTTAGAGAGTAGATTAATTTCAACCTTCTAGGTAGTGGAGTACACTCGTATGTATTTTCTAATTTGACGTAATTCCAACGAGAGAAACGTAAAAATTGGACTTTTACCGTTGATATGTTTTCTCAGTCTTGCGAATGACTCAACAAATGACGCGCCATGGTGCTTTCTAATGGGAGAAAATTTTTCCGCATTTTTTTCCACCTATGAATCGGAAATATCACGAAAGCGAGATCGATTACACTCGTATGAATTTATCATAAGTTTAAGATTTCAGTTTGCAATTTTACATTTTATGGTAACACTGACCATGACCACCCCCTTAAATTCCACCCTCTCTATTCATGGAAATAGGTCATAGCCTATAGCCTCATGTCAACTTGAGCATCACCTAAATACCGATAATTTTTAAATTAATTGCAACGTCTGCGAAGAGACCCCAAACCTTAATCATCCTCACAATACATAACCTATTAATAAATGAAATCGCTTCCAGCCAAAAATCACGATAGCTTTCTTACAATGAAAAAATTCATAAAACCATCGAATCACGAATCGGCCATTGACTCCAAGACTCGAATACAAATAAACGCATCGGTATGTACGCAACGGTATTAAAATTTAAGGTCGACCGAGTAATTATATCTGTCCTACTTCTCATCCAGACTATTTACACTTTTATTTTCACGAACACGTGCTCGCGTACATTAAAACACGAAGACACCAAGACGAGTTCATGTCTTTCGAAGAAAGTATCTCGAAGACAATACTCGTCGTGCACACACTTCATATTTCATACGCATTTATCTATACGCAACGCGATATCTTCAGGTAGAATCTTCTACGGTGCTTCGTTGATATTAAAAAAATAAATTACATACAATAATTATAAAATAAAAACAATGAATAAACATCATAAACGCATTTACTATTTCGTCAGTCGTCATTACGTAATGCTGTAAAATTTACGGGGATTGTTCAATCATTTAATTACGCTATTTTAAAGAGCACTCGAGCGACTATAGACAAACAGCAGGATTCTCCTAACGCAGACGTCTGCATTGCAGATTTCTTATGGATCCGGTTTCCCTTGTTCCCTTGTACGATGGTCACTCTTTTCTCGGCTTCTGGTTGGCAATGAAAAAGCCGTGTTTTTGTCAATGCGCTACGACGGAATTGCCTCCAGACTGGAGGATAGTCTGCTACGTTACGAGTACCTCGTAATTTTATACCGAATTGTTGTATCGGTGCATCGGAAATATCGTGACATCAATGAAACGTGGTCCAGAATGACCTACTGGACAACCTATGAAAAATCTGATCCCCAAATTGAACCTATTTTCGATGAAAGTTGACAAGAGGGAGACAGGAGTGGTGGGGAGGGGAGGGAGGGGGGAGGGGGTGACGTCGTGAAAACCAGATATTCCAAAAATTTACCAAATTGAGTGATTTCAAATTGGTTAAAAGTTGAATTTGGAACTCTTCTTGATCAGAACCTCAGCCCATCGAGTTAATATTTCCGCTTTTGGAAAATTTCTGGAAATTTGTGATATTCAGAGGGAGAGTTGGTGAAAGGATGGCACGAGGACTGACATAACTTGCTGAGAATTGGGCTCTTATGAGAAGTCTTTGGTCATTTCCGTAATTTTATTCCACTTTCCTGCAGTTTCCAGAATAGGTAGGACAAAAGTCCGTGAAGTGGATAGACCGGTCAGTGAGGAATCTGCAGAAAAACTAAGCTTTCTGGATGAGTTGAGCAAAAATTTTTAAAAACTGAGTTATTCGATGTCCATAAATTAATTTCCATAAAATGTTGTTTTGAAGACCTTTTTTCATTTTGGTCTTCGTTTTCTTCGGGGGTTTTCAAGAAAATAACGAAGAAAAAATTACCCACTTTATTTGGTAGTTTTCATCAATATCTAAAAAAAATTTAGCGAGCATAATCGAGCATTTTGAAAATTACACACTCCGTACTCGAAAAATTTTCTCATTCGAGACATACTCTGAAAAAACTACGGTAATTTTACACATCCTGCATAATTCCACTCAAGCACAAAAACACCAAAAAACTTCCACCAATCTCGGATCCAATTACACGAAATCCTTATCATTTTAACTCATCTATAACTCCTCGATTCCGAACATTTCCAGTAATTGCCACTACGTGACGCCAAGACGAAGGAAAATTTTCCATAATTGTTTTGTTTTCACTGGTTAATTTTGAAAATTCACGACGACCGTAATTTACTCGAATTCGTAATTCGTTCATCTTTTCCGAAGGTTAATCCTGTTTCGATCTCGAACTCGAGGACGTAGAGAATTCGAAAACGCTGATCGTAATGATTAATGACTAAGTGACGGATTAATTGTTGATTTGCGTTTTGTTATCGCGTTAATACGCGTACGTATAGAATGGGCGACGTTTCTGGACAAATTATACGGTGTCAATGAAAACAATTTTTTTTCTGCTTTTTGCCTATAGCGCGTTAATTTCACCATAACAAGGGTATTGTTTTTGTTAATATGTAAATACGAACGTGTATATAGTTGTGTTTACGTAAGAGCCTTCTTTGGAAGCGTTAGATACCATTTAAGGTGTCATTGATGACGAATTGATGAATTAGTAAAAAGGCTGTTGCTCATTTTGGAAGATTGTGAAGCGTGTTAATGAGTCATTGTTTTTGGAGAGAGCGAGATAGCGTACGAGGGAGGGGAATGGAGTGATTGAAAATTGGAGTGACTTCGAGATGATTAGAATTATAATTTTTTATGAAAATGTAAATTTATATGTATTGTATTTCAATTCCATGTACCTAATTACCTATGTAATAAATAAAAATGTTTGAATTATGCAAAAGTTAATTCATAAATAAACAAATAACGGAACAATGATACATGCTGCTTGCTTGATTAGACAAGATTCGACCCTTTTGATGTCTCTCGATTTTTCAAAATATTATAAAATGAAAAAATTAACCAAATTATTTGTTTAGATTAATTTTAAAAATCTGTTCGAACCTTTAAACAAATATATCATTTATGTAACGTAGACCTCGATTTAAATACATTTTAAACATGAATCGATACATTTTCGAGGTAAAACCCTCAAATACTGTACATATCAGAGCATTCCCAGAACTGACCAGTTTCCAGTATTTAGTGTATTTACCTATGAGCCACGTGAAAATTACACAGATGAACAAAAACCTTCAATTGAAATCGTTTCCATGGAGTCAATGTTTACCAGTGAAATTGCTACAAAACGCATATACAAATTAACCCATCGAACATTATGCTAATGAACCGAAAAAAAAATCGAATTAGTAATTTAGGCAATTACTCGAGCCTCTACAAGCGAATATCCTTTTCACGGCAATTTATTCGTTGTCAAAATTATTAACGAATGAAAAACAAAACGACGAAAAAATACGAAAATTTAATTATCCTCGTTCCTCGACATATAATAGAAATTAAAGTCGTTCGTGTTCCATTCACTGCTACACAGTACACACACATTGTCTCGGTGCGTGTTTAAATCATAGTTCTTACAACTTTTTTACTATTTTCAAGTTCAATTTTGAGCCATGTGCGCGTTATACGTGTTCTGACTTTGGTTTGATATACCTACGTATATACACACAAAAAAATTTACAATATTTCGTAAGTAAATTTTATGCAATATTTGATTAATTTATTAGTCATATTTTTTCCACAAGTCACGTGGTTGGATAAAAAGTCTCGAGTAATTGGGGATTTTATTTTTGCGTTCTATTTTTTTACATAATTACATTTCTTTCTATTCCATTTACACGTTTTGATCGTAATAAAATCAGAAAATAATACAACAGAAGCGTGAAATTTCTCGTGTCAAATGCAATAAATGCAAATTCAAGGTCGTAAAATCAAAAAAAAAATGTTCGCGAAAAAGTATCCGATGCGCCATATTACTTCACGGGCTGTAAAATTTACATGCAAATTCGAAGGAAGTGCAAATATAATTAACGATTTATTACCGTGCTTGTTGTATTTCCATTGTTGAAATATGCATTAATACCTACAGCGTTGAGAAATTATGGATGGTCGAATTAATTCGTCGAAATGTACGACTCGAAATGTCGAGTTTTCTATTTAATTTCGTTTTTCGTTGCTTCAAAATTTACTTTCTACGCGAAATTTTTCAATTTGTGATTTTATCAAAAGGAAAAAAACTCGAATATTTTTTCGAACGTCTAACGTAAATCAACATAACTAATATTTCGAAAACTAAAATGTGATTTACTTCAGCAGAAAATAATTAATAAATCAAAATTTTGAATAGTGATTTTTCAGATCAGAATATCCAAATAAAAATAAACCTGAATTGGAACAATAAGAAATATTCATCTTTGCACCTCAAAACGTGAAAAAAAACATATCCGCCTCATTTCTACTACTCTTATAGTTTTTAATTTTTTAGTACAGCGCTGCTTTTACTCGTATTTATGAATAATCCTTCACCACCTCCTTTCACAATAACTTTCAAGATGGAATAAGCATTTCTTTATAGCAAAACAATTATTGTTCTTTAAGGGTGAAATTTCGAAATATTGAATGTAAATCTACTAATAAACACCCCTTCTTCCCTCATTTGCTATTTTCTTCTCGAAAGTATTCGTTTTTTCCACGAAGATTAGCACGTGACGTCGATTTGGGGCGAAATTAAAACTGCGGGGGTCTATCTGAACGCGGGTTTTCAAGCACATTAAGATATCATATGTGCCTCAAATTTCACTTTTGGAACTTTTTCCTCTAAAAATAAAAAAAAAATCGTTCAAAAAGCTCCATGTGCAAATTTTGAAGCAGACTGATCTGCTTAAATGACTTTAAAAGTGACCTTGAACTTTCAAAAATATCCCAAAAACCTTCATAATTTTGAAAGTCGATATTAATCGTCTTGTCATTTTTTCCTCAAATTACCAAAATTCACTTTTCTCCACAAAAAAGCACAAGCATTTCTCTAATTGTGCAAAAAATTGATACCTAATTTTCGAAAAAAAAAAGTATACCGCAATGCCCGCCATGTGATGTTTTCCACTAGATACTAGCGGCATTTGAGTAACAATGTACAGGCATAATTTACGCAGGCCACCGAGAGCTGAAAAGCGCCGCTTGTACGCGGTGGAAAGAACCGAGTAGCGGAGGCAAGCTCATATCAGAATTAGGTTTTCCGTTTTTTTTTTGTTTTTCAAATAAAAATCGAAAGCTTTTGAGGCTGGAAGTAAATATAATATGAACTTTTTTGATCAATTTAACATAAAAAATTATTTTTTTGGGTCAAAAAATTGATTTTTATAATTTAATTGATGTAAAAACCAATTTTTCGCCCGAAGTAAAAAATTTAATTTAATTTATCTTATCCCTTCAAATTGTATCAATTTTTCGCTGTTTCCCAAAAGTGTAGAAATTTTCTTTACCAATTTGATCGCTTTCTATCGTTTACGTCCTTTCGTTTCTACAAATCCTCCCCCTCACTCTAGCCCCCCTCCCCCCCTAAAAAAACGAAAATGAATGAAAATCCCCAAAGTATCGCGATCTTCATGGAAAACTATTCCGATAATCTTCTTCGATATATTAAAATGCTTCGTTGTTCACGATACGAGGCTTCATCGGAGACGGGGGAGGGGAGAGGTATCTTGAGCCCAATAAGATAAGATTTTCTTACATTTATCTTGAAAAAATGTTGGAAAAACAAATTTTATTAAATAATTCAAAAATTTGTGGAAATCTGAAAAATGCGTTAGCGTAAAAAATGTGGCTCTTTCCATTCCCTGTAATTTTAGTACTTATAGTTTCCTTCTCTAATCAATTTTTAGCCCTGAAAAACATCCCCAATACGATGTGCTCTGATGAATTACAAAAAAATGACAAAAATAACGGCGAAATAGTAACATTTAGCGAAAATTGACCAGAATAGTAACACCTACTCGTAGAAGAATCACCGTGCCAGGTGGTCTCTCTTATCAAACCACAAAAATCCACCTTAGTCGCAAAAAATTCGCTAATTCATTCCGAATACTCTCATTATGATAATCAGACGTTTATAACACTTATCAACACCTAATTACCGCAAATCGCATGCCAGATATTAGAGATTTCCGACGTCTGCGAACTCCAGACAATAAGTCTAATAAAAACGTCTACCAGAGGGAAAAAAAATCAATTAGAATATAATCCGATAAATTAACACGCGACCGGCAAAGAAAAAAAAACGATGACGCGAATATTATTTCACGCGAAGCTATGAGAAAAAGGACGCGGGGGTGAGGGGTTATCGGAAACTCAACATAATCGCATGCAATACTCGCTAATATTCTTGTAATTAGTTTACGACCTATCCACATACTCTTACATATTAATGACCATTTCCGTTCGTCACGGATTACGATCACCATGTACGACCTACTAGGAGGGAACTCACTTGACAACAACATTCGCCCAAAGAATATTTGCGAGAAAGACAAGAGAGTAAAACACGAAATAGGTTAACATTGACCGTAGTATCCTTTGAAGCGTATTCCAATCGACTCTCGAACCATCGATGATACTTTTCGCATCCGCGTAATGTTTCGTAACGCGTTGCACCTATAGATTTTTCGCCTTGAAATGCTCGCAGAGTATTTGGGTCAATTGTCGTAAATTAATCCTGCGTTCGTTGTGTGATTTAGAATATAGAAAAAGAATCGATATGCCTTCTGCGCTCACAACGGTGTTGCCGTCCTTGCTGAGTAGATGGTTAGAGATGCCGCTTTCGGTGTTACTCTGCGCCGTCGATTTATGCTTTTTAACCACAAACAATGCTAATTCCACCGTCGATATAACTCGCGTTAGTACGATGACCGATCGATTGGATGCCGTCGATATTGACGAAGTGTTGAAAAATACGAGATTGTTCAATAGTTACGTCAAGTGTATACTCGATACTGGACCATGTACGGCGGAAGGACGCGAAATGAAACGTAAGTCATTTTTACTCTTTATCTAGTGTAATTTCATTAGAACATTTACTCGTAATTATACGCTTACGCTCGAGTAGCGTCTTCGCCAAGTGCCCAAGTGCTAAAAGACCAAATTTCGTAATTAATCGACATAAATTTCACGTAGATCCAGGCTTCTGCGAGTTTTTTAAATTCAAATTTTCATTTCTTCCAGTAATTTTTAGTAACAATTAAAATCGTATAAAACTCGTTATTAGGATTCACACAGCATAAATTTTTACAATCAAAAGGTTAAATTTCTCAAATCATGAAAAGATCTATAATATGAATACAATGATTAGAAATTATCTTACCGGAAGTGAACATCATAATTCAACAGATTTCTGGTAAACATAACGACCCACTGATCAAAAAATGTTCAAAGCACGTTAAATGGCAACTCCACCGTACAAGAATACAAAAATCAAAGGCAGCTTTGATATGAATGCTATGCCTGAAAATTCCATAATCCTTTGTTCATCCAACTAAACGCGTCATTCTGAAAAAACGATAAAAAATACAAACAAAGTTGAATATAAACCATCAAAAATGAGTTCTAATAACTCGATGAGGAGATGAGGTCGATTAATCAAGATTTTGGAATTTTAAAAGCTGCCCAATTTTGCAAATATGCAAAATATTAGAATAAAATATTAAATGTACGAACAAATCTGCTGAATTTCATGAATTTTACCTGAACGACGTATTGAAATAATAGCAATGGTACCACGATTTGGGGTGGGGGAGGGAAGGAAAAGATTTTTGGTCATTTTCTTAATTGTGATTCATGATGCTAAAATTTTGAGGAACCAAAATTATTTTTTATGATACAAATATGCTACTTTTATAATTTTTAGATTTTCATAGACAATTTGCATTAAAATTGTTGAAAACACTGGTAAAAATATTTTAGGAAAAATGGGAGGGCGGACAGCCGAATTCTTCTTCCTTTAAAATCACTGAAAACTATGTACCATAAATGAAGGTCTTAAACTTTTACAAAAAATCTTCCCCCTTATTTTAAAATTCATGACTATTTCATCTCGTCAGACTTTTAGTAAACAATGAAGAATCCAAGTTACTCGTGAAGCGGGGGAGGAATATGAAGGGAGGTATGAAGTCTTACAATAAATCAAAATTCAAAGCAAATGCTAACAAAATTACATTTTTCAAGTTCAGGACTTTTCAATAACAATATCAAGAGGGGAGGGGACATAAAAACCAAAGTTTAACTGCCTCGTCTTAATTTCCATAACTTAGAATTTATTCAGACTCGAGCATGGTTTAAATTTCAACAAAATGACATTTGCATTTACCTTGACTCGTAGTTGAAATACCTCAAAAATGCACCCGAGATCTCTTCAAAGGTGTTAATTGAGCGTCAAATCGTGTAAAATTTGGTCGCGCCGAATAATAGGTCAAATTCTGGGAACGTTACTTGAACAAACGAGATATGTACTTTCACATGTTCAAGATGCTAGATGAGGCATTGTTTCACAAACACACAGGTCATTGTCGTCGTTTTATAAAACATGTAAAAATAGATTACGAAAATTTCTACTAGATAATTTCGGTATTTAGACGTAAATACGATAAAGATAACACATCAAGAGATCATGTTCATTTAGAAGTTTACATAGTTGAAATATGCCTTGAAAAAAGAGCAACTAGAACAGCGTACTTTCATCATTTTCATAAAAGACAAAAATTACTTCAGAATTATAATTTATGTATCAGATTGAGAAAAAAAAAAGAAGATAATAAGTAAAGAAAGGGGGGAGAGAGAGAGAGAGAGAGAGAGCTCTTAACCCCTCCTTTCATGTCTACATCTCGTCATAAAAAATTCACATCCACAATTCTGTATAAATATGCCCCATCTCCATAACCCACCTAACGCTTAAGCCACCGATAAACACTCCAAATAAAAATCCAAGACCTCGAAATTACCGCGTAATTACCCCGACTACCCTGTTATTACGCAAGTATCACGTAATATCGCCGAAGTTCTTAAATATTTACTCGACAAATTCGTATAATTTCGAAAAATATAATAAGATCAATTACTCTAAGAAGTGAAATAAATCTCAGGAAACATACTCGACGGACACGTGTCACCGGGTATATATTTAATTTAACAATTATATAATAGTTATTAGTACTTCGTCTACGAGATCACAGCTGAGGAAACCACGAATGAGTAATTTTGGCGGAAAATTGTTACTTTAAGTATAATGTTACGATGTAACGCGAATTTTCTACGATACTCTTTATTTACAACCGAAAAAGAAGATAATTATACATACAATAAATTGAAGGTTGAATTCAACGATGAAAAATTTTTCCCCAAATTTAAAAGCCAATCATATCGAACGTCTAAAAGCCGAAATTAATAAATCATCGTTTTGACAACGATTTATCGCCTTGGTACATAAAACAGGGTACACGACTGGACGTTGTTCCTTCGATGCGCCAAGATTAGCATAAATTTCGCGTAAAATGCTATAAATGCAACGGTACCGAGGGTTAGATCAATCTGACATTGAGGGAAGGCTCGCGTCCATCATAATAAATATTTTCATTTATCTCGTAATCGTGACCCGAATACGTGGCCAATGAAGAGTACCATTCGTCAGGTATTCTTGGGTAATTTGTACCTAGAACTCGTTGCGTGTGTTTACGCAATCTGATTAAAATTTATAATTTTAGTAAAGCTTTGTTATCAATTATGATTTCATTTACAGGCGAAACGTTAGAAGTGCTTCATACGGGTTGCGCTAATTGCACCGAAAAGACGAAGATGCGTATAAAGAAGAGTTTCATAAGACTCAAGTCCGATCCGAGATTTCGCGAGTCGTACAAAAAAGTGCTCGATAAATATGATCCGGATAAAAAATACATCGCCAATTTGGAGAAGTTTTTGACCTAGCGTTAGCTAAGTTGCATATGTATATTATGTAAATACAAATTTGGAAACTCGTCGAAACGGTCAACTTGAGGAATCAAGTTATAAGCAACCAGTTTTAAGTAGTTTTCCTCTCTGTATTTTTAAGGAGCATTCGTGATTTTTTTATTTAAAGCATTTAAATCGTTATTATTTTTCGTAATTTTATTATTACCTGTTTTTTTTGCTCATTATTTTAATTTTTTTAATATTTTTTAACGTAAGTATATCGAAACAAAAGTTAAATAAAACTTACCCAAAAAGGATTTTTTTTTTTGGAAAAAAATCAACACTAAATGAATGACTTATATCTCGGTAACTATTAAATTTCGAGAAATTATTCGAAGAACCTTTCTCATAGAGAATAAAAATGGAACCAAAAAGGTCCTATAAATATTTTGCCTATCTTGAACTATATAGGAGATGTGTCATCTTGAACATCAACATTGATTATGTGACGCAAAGAATCATTGCTTTCTAAGGCTCATATTTCAATAAATATGAAATTAAGGAAAATTATTCACAGAGCCCTTCTTAATAGGGCATGAAAAATACAACCAATAAGGTTCTATTAATATTTTGCCTATCTTGAAAAACACAGGAGCTATGTTTCGTTACATTTTCAATATAAATACAATTATGACTCATACCTCACTAAATAGTGAGGTGTGAGTCATTTTCATTTAGTTTAATATTTATAAATATTAAACTAAATGAAATCCTTTAAACAACCTTTGCTGTAGATCATAAAAAATGAACTAAAATAACTTCATGAATTTTGTTTCAAGTTCAACCCCAAAAGAGTTACGTCATCATGAATATTTTAATTTATTATTACGCAAAAGTACAAGTGTAATTGTTTTCTATGGCTTATATCTCGATAAATATTAAATTTAAGGAAATCTTTTATATGAAAATCCTTTTTTAACCCACAAAAATTTAAATAAAAAAGCTAATACTAAAATTTTGCTCATCTCGAATATTAAAGGCGCTATAATGAAGACTAAAATTTAAAGCTGTTTTCAATTACCCTTCTAGAGATTTTTTTTAAAATCAATATGCTTTAAAAAATTACATTCAAGGTAAGTTATTTCATACTGATTTACATACAAAGAATTTAACACCATTTTGAAATATTGGAACACACAGTATAAACACATTTTTCGGCTTCGAATATTATTTCAATTTCAACCCTGTAATTTTGAACATGACATGTAAAAGCATAAAATTAGTATTAAATTTCCTACGCAATTTCCAGTGCCTAAGTTCTTTTTGACGATGAATACTCATCTTATTATATGTATAATTCTACCGAGTAGATTTTCGAATAATTAGCGAGCTACTTCAATGGCAAAAATAATGACAGTTGATAGAGGAAGAATCAAGATGACATTAAAATTTTATGTAATTATAAATATTTATTTTTTTGCCATTTCAAGTTCTAAGAAAAAAAATTGCTAATGTAATTAAATTACTAAGAAGTTATTTTTAATGATGAATTTTTTTTACTGCTGAATCGTGAAGCACGGTATTGTATAACTTTAAGCTATGTAATTGGATTCAACTGAAGATGACAATTGAAATTTTAGATTTAATCAAAAAAATAATCAGTTTTATATTTACGATGAATTTTTTTAATCATATCCGATCCGTTATTATAATTACACTTGTAATAAATTAACATCTAAAATAAGTATTCAACTTTTTTTTAATGTACCTCTGCTGAAATAAATTTCCCAAAGATTATCCTACTTATTGATCAACTTTCATGAAAAACATAAGAGTTCACCGGAGATTGGAAACATTCACCTTCTAGTTAGTTGTTGAAAGCCATTTCCATGTAATTACAGCGGTAAATTTCTTCGATGAAATTTTTCACCACGTGATACGAATAAAAATACTGCAGAGTTCAACGATTCACCTAATTGGCCAATTGAGTATACCGACGAAGAGATTAACAAAGAGGTATAATTTGCAAACGAAAAATACCGCTAAACACCCCGGAGGAATTTTAAATGCAGTTGTATCTCGATTTGGAAAAAAATTCGTGTTATAATTACGACGACACTCGATAAATGAAATGCTTCTGAAGATCGCAGCCTCGTAAAATACCGCTATGCTTAAAAAGCGTTGAATTCAAATTACTAATTAAGTCACGTGACACGTGACCTAAGTTGTAGCTCAGTACAAATTTGAAAATCGTTTCAATTTGACCTTCAACTTTCACAAAAATTAATCGAGCAGACCAAAAATAAGCTCAAAAATTTTCAAAGGTCAATAAAAATAGCCGATTTAAATGTCTTTGGGCATTCTTGTTGTCTTTCTTCCTCCCCCCCCCCTCGTGGTTAATTGAAGCTAAAAAGTCTAGTCATCAAAATGGAATACGATTCAAAAAGGTTTGCAGAAATTATTTTTTTAATTTGTTAACCTCACCTTTAATTATTTTTCCGATGGAATTTTGAAAAAAAAAAATCAAAAACTGAGGAGGTAACAAAAAAAAGATACGCTCAATGAATTTTTTTCAAAAATAAACGCAAAAGTAAAAAAAAATGCCCAAAAAAATACAAAAAAATTACAAAATTTCACCCGTTAGATCGCTTTAAAATTTAACGATTTATGCTATAAATTATCAAAATATGCTTAAAAAACTCTCCGATGAACTATTCAAAATTATTCGTTGATGACAAAAAGTCACAAATAACATCCACAAAAGAACCTAAACTCATAAACAAAACACGTAAAAAAAAAATTCGAAATTTCATAAACACATTCTCAAAATACAAGAAAACAACAAATAGCGAGATTTAAGCGAATTAAAAAAATTACCTCCCAAATATGGGTTTTTTTCCACGACGGAAAAATAGAACAAGTACAACGAACGCAAACACGTCTTCGATATGTAATTACAAAAAATTAAAACGGTTTCTTGCGTCATACAGGGCGATTGTTTTCCATTTAATTATTTTTCATTTCTTTAAACAACGTCTAAAACATTCTATAAATTAAATATGGATATTGTATACATCATTTTATTTTTAATTACAACGTTTCGAGGAGGATTTTAGCGCGATGAATAGTGCGTCATAGGAACACGTATAATTTAAAATAATTAACACGCGATTTGTTATTTTGCGCCGTCAGCGTTGATCGAAATCCCATAGAATAATACGAGTATCTAATTTTCGTATCGTCAATTTTACCATTTTACCATTCAATCGTAGATCTTAATGATCGATATAGTGTTCACTGTTCATTTGTTCAGTGTCAAGGTTATGACGTCGTGATGTTAATCTCGCACAAATCAGTCGAGTAAATGTTGCGATTTTCACCCGAAGTAGTTTCCTTTATAAACCTCGTAAAATATACTCAGAATTTATCGACGATTTATTAAACCATAAATCAAAATGTGATGTGATTTGCATATTCAAACGAGTAAAAATTGTATAAAACAGTAGACTTTGTAAATCCTAATCATATAGTATGATCATATCAATCTCGTTTGTACGCAACGTGAATTTCGGGTAAGAAAAAAGATCTTGAAAAGAAAGCGATATTATTCAGCATCCTTTGTTCATCTTTGTTCGCGTTTGTTTTCACAAATAACTACTCTGTTGACTGTTGGCGTCGTGAATGATGGTAATTTTTCGGCCAGTGTCCTTCTCACTGGTGAATTCAATGGCACCAAAATAACATAACGTGGAAGTTATCTCATGCAAGGTGCTGGGAAATTTATTGATATTCCAAATGGAACTACAAAAGTCATCCTTGGTCTTGAATATCATTCTGCGGGTGAATGGAAACGTATCAACACAATTACTCTTTACAAGCCAGAAGAAATCTGTGTTCAATTGTTTGACAGATCTTTTAAGAGTCCGCCTGGTGCCGTGATCTATTATACGCGGTGTCCAGAAAAGTTGATAACGAATTAGATGATATGCTGATGGATTAAAAGAATCTACGAAAATAATACTCTAACCTCAAAGCCTCGTGCTACCTCTTTTGGGTTTCTGATCTCCTAAAAAACCATTAAAATAAACCAGCGAAATAGCAACGAAAAGAAATCGAGTCTCATTCAAAACAGGGATTTCCCTAATTGTAAAATTTTACATAATCGATTAAAAATAACCGTACAACTAGATCGACTACACTTGGCGAACATCCAAATTAACGTAAACATCTCATCGAGTCCATAAATCACCTTTTGGCAGGTTTTTTTGTGTATTCACGATGAAGAAAAAATGTTAATAAAATCCCCCAATTCTTGTATGTATTCTGGCACAGTTCGATTTCTAGTCTCGGTGTGTTGGTTGCTCAGACATTCCACCAGAAAAATGAAACCTATAATTTTGACCATCTTGAGCTTATCTTTCTACATGTTCGGACTCAATGAAGCTTACAGAATCGGAGTCGAGAACGAGGGCAACTTCACAGCCAACTTGCTGGTATCCTACGAATTGAAAAGTGGCTCTAATATCCGATGTGCTGAAGACATTGCTCCTGGAGAAAAGAAACTATACGAGATACCAGATACAGCGATCAAATCTTCGATTACTTTTGAAAGAGATGTTTCAGGGCAACGGAAGTTCTTCTTTAGCGCAGGATACAAGAAGGCGGATACGCATTGTATCACGTTGCTTGGTACAATCTCTAATCCTTCGGTAACTGATAGCAATTTTGGATGTGTAGAAAATATTTATTTATAATTTCATTTGGATTATTTTCTGTGACGAATTTTTATTTTCAAATATAAGTAATTCATTTACGCTATTTTTTTTTTCATTTTAATAAAGAATGTTTCGTGGTGTTTCTTTTTTCAAAGATGATTTTACTCGTAGGCCTATCATTATTATTCTTAAAAGTAGTCCGATCAAATTAGACGTTTCTCTTTCTCCGAATGAGGTAATACCCCAAAAATACCTCTTTGCATTAAATTTACAATCGGTATTTCCTCGTTATGCAATAAAAATTATAATACGTAATTAAAAAGTATTTTACAACTCAAGTTCATCAACTGCCTTTGGTCAATTTTCAAAAAACCAAAGCAAAACAAATCGAAGTAACGAATTATTTCATTTCTGTCAGCATCTTAAATTCGGGATTGTGGAATTCATTTTTTAGTGAAACTAAAAAGAAGCCCCAGACGACACGCGTCACCTTGCTCGGAACCGCTTCAGAACCGACGTAGGTATATTTCGGCCAATTTCCGTTGTAAATCTCGTTGACGAGTTTTAAATAATTTGGTAATACAGTATTTGAAAATTCGCTTTTCACATATTTTTCATGAATAATTAAACTTTGATTCGTCAAGTGCAAATTAAAACTGTGAAACAAAGTCGAAGCATATTTAAAGTATTCTTCGCAGTTCAAGTAAAATCAAAATTTGAACTTGTTTTGTTATTTCATAATTTTTTTTCATGAAGCACTTCCATCAGAATAAGTTTTTAGTTGTAATCGATGAGAAAAAATATCATTTAAAAAAAAATTCAAGGTATCAGTTCATTCTTTACTACATTTCCAAAATTAAAAAAAATCCGATTTAACAAATTTTTTCATCGTCAGGTTAATCTTCTTTACCTGGCAAACTTCCCACAAAACAGAAAAAAAAACGCAAAAAATGTAAAAATCGCCATAACTCGTGAATTACCTTTTTTTCTCAGTAAATTTACATAATATAATATTTTTTCATTTTTAAACATAAAATTGATCATTTTTCATAATTCAGGAAATAACGTGTTTTGATATTCACATGATTCCTGGGTTCACATTTATTTAAAAACAAAGATCAAATGTTTATATAGACTTTTTTGAATCTTTTTTGATTGAATAGATGAAAAATTATGCTGTATATTTTATTTTAAATGAATGACTTCGCGCACTGTTGCCTTTTTTGCTACAAAAAAATCGCGAATTAATGCGCATGAGTACTTTTACTCGTATGCATACAGTAGGTATGTATAAAACCCGAGTTTGAAATACTCCTCAGCTCATCAAATTAAATTAAAAATCATTTATAAACTACGAGATGAATTCCCTCTTCTTCACCATTCATAATAACCCACCAAATATTGCACAAAATCACTGGATGACTCGTTTACTTTTCATGTCTTTCTTCAAACTTGGCAAAATCGCAATTTAGAGCTTGCATAAAATAATGTAAATAAATCTCAAGCTTAAAACTGTTACCAGCACCACGTAATCACGAATAGAATCACAAACAATACTATTTTCTGTAAATATCACGTATTCAAGTTGCAAAAAAAAAATCATAAAATCGTCCAATTTCTTTACAAGTTTACGGTGTAATTATGTTCGATCGTTTGAGCACTAAAGTTGGAAAAATTCTCCCTCGAGATGAAAATTACGCTTTTCGGTGTATTTAGCATAATTACATTCGTGTTCGCCCATTACAACGTGACGATCAGAAACGATGCAAGATTTCAAGTTAGGTTCACACTGGAGTACCGATGCAATGGTCGTGATATAAAATGTGCTGAATTGCTTGAAACGAAGACTCAACGACTGTATCAAATCCCGGATCGAGTACAAGCTGCGGTACTTTTAGTCGAAGGAAACTTTTCGAGGAGATGGAAATCGATTATTCATACAGCGTTGATGCGGTCTGGATATAGATGTCTTCAGTTAATAGGTGATGAAAATCGTCCGAAAAGTAGACTTACCAGAAGATGCTGATTATTTAATGTATGGATCATTTAAAGTCGATTTATATATTTCTGGGAGTTAATGGTAAATTTTTATTTTAAATGAATCAATTTTTTACAAGTCTCGTGAAGACCGTAACGAATAATTTTTTTCATAATTCTTGATTGAAAAAAAAAAAAACAAAAAATAAGTTCAGTTTTTAATAGCAATATACTCGTATTTCATGAAATCGGAAATAGTCTATGAAAAATATGACCAAGGTTCCCCGTCCATTCCATCAATACTAACTTCTTCAATTTAGAAATGGAAAATAATCTCCGAGGTAATATTTTTTTCAAGCCCCTATATTTTACATTTTTCGTAATCTCAAAAACTTGAATTTTAATTTATTCACAAACATACGCGATTCCCCCATAAAATATACATTTAAATCAACCATTAATTGTAAAAATTGAGAAAAAGTCTTCACCATAATCTCTAATCTAAAAGATATTTCTAAATAAAAATCTAAACACTAATGAAAAAAAACTTTTTCAAGGTTGCTGAAAACAACTTCGGATTTTTTTACTACTATATTTTCAAAACAAGAAAATACAATTTCTCGTATCGTGAAAATTTTATGTTTTTATTTCTTTGGAGTGGATCCATTAGAATAAAACTGAAAAACTTCTTATATAACAAATAAACAAATACATCTGTATATCTCTCAAAAGACTAGGTTGCATTTAAACACTGCAGGTGGCAATCTTCCAAAAAAAAAAAAAAAAAAAGTAAACATATATTCGTACCACTGTCAAATTTGGCAATTGATATTCAAATTAAGAAGGAAGAAATCCTATATAATCATCGATTTTCAGACTCCAGCCACAGTACGATTTTTCTATTTATCGCAGTTTGTGCATCAACGAAAAAGTAGAAATTTTCATCATGAAAGTCGCCATTTTCGGTCTCCTTTGCTTGTCGCTTTTGGTTTTCGCTTCAGCCGACTACAGCGTCACCGTGAACAACGAGAGCGATTACCAAATCAAAGCCGAGATTCAATATCCTTACAACGGCGAAAACAAGAAGGAAAACATAGATGCTGCTCCAGGAGAGAAAAAATCATTCCAAGTTCCCGACGGAGTGAAAGGCGCTAATGTGCGTGTCTCCAAGAGTTCCGATGGCAAAAGTTACGAAACCGCTTCCACATTGAAGTTACCAGAAGCGACGTCGAGATGCATTCATCTCTCCGGTAGCTACCCAACAACTTCACTTAAAGCGAGCTGCAATTAAGTGCCGGTTGAAATACTTCAAGGTAGATAGTTTTTTTCGTTGAATTAAAATATGTAAAAATTCTTTAAATAGTTTTTTCTAATATCGCAATTTTTCCGTTTATTTTAATTTAATTAAAAAATAATTTTAAATACACTTTTTCATTAAATATATTTTTTCTTTCATTAGCTTAATTTTACAAGTTGTGAGAAAATTCATGAAATCTTCAAAAATATTTTTTCAACGAATTTTAATTTCCTCATCGAAAAAATTTTATGAAATTTCTTAGATAATTTTATTGACGTCGGGAAATGATCAGAGGTAGGATTGAACTCGAAAGTTGCTTTAAATTTAAAATTTAAAACTAACTGAAAATCGTTCACAAAGAAAACAAATCGAAATAAAAATTTCGAAAATTCAAAAAATCGAAAAATAAAAATGGAAAGCTGAAATTTTGGTGAATTTTATCCATCAACCCACTTTTCAGTCAAAATTTCGATCAAATTCTCCAAAATTTGGCTTTATTAAAATTCTCATATTTTTCTCCACAATAAAAATCTGAATTAAATAGGGGATGCTCATGATACATAGAAGAGTATATTTACATAAAACGTAAATTTCTTCAATTTAATTTTAATCGTTGAAATCGTTAAAAAAATTTTTCAACCAGGTAAGTAGGTACCACATTTTATAAAATAACAGTGTTATCAAAATTCCAGTCCATAGACAATCATCGAACATCGATTAAAATAGAAAAAATGTTCACTAATATACATAGTAAAAATTGTCAACATAGCTTGACAATTATACAATTTCCGTTAATTTTCATCGCCGCTCTTCACTCTCTCAAGAAAATCCACTTTCACTCCTACCGAGATCACTTCACCGCGCTGAAACTACGCACGTGATCATCTCACACGAGTTATTTTCAATGAAAACGTTCATTGACCCGTCATTAACGCTAATCTCAATCCATTGCCAAAAGGTCACCTTCCATCGTGATTCTCCTAATGAGATACAAATTACAGATAACCCAACATTTTATTGCGCAGATTTCGAGGATAAAAATTTCGCACATTGTCCGTAATTTCGGATCAGTTATCGAAAATTATACGTCTTCGGGAGAAATTTCATTACACCTCAAAGTATACTGTATTATTACGAGCTTCGTAGATCAAAATGTTCAAACCGGACAACATCCTGTTTATCTTTGTTTACTTCCAAATGTAAAAATTATCCGCGAGTAATCTCAACTCGATACTGGAATCGAGGAATTTATAATTTTTGAAGTGCGTAAATGTGTTTTTGCGTTTTAGGACGTTATCCTCTGCGGTAAGTGTTTTATTTTCGTGCTCTTTGTGACGCACGTTGACCATATCGTTTGATCTAGAATGGATATTTAATATTTAACTTGAGTTTTGGTCAACTTGTACATCTAGCTTTTGGTATGAGGAAACCTTTCAATTTGATCTTAAAAATATGCCGAAATTTATCTGCAGTGGTGAGATCATCCGGAAAAATATTTATTTTCATGAAAAATCTAAGAAAAAAACAACGGTGAAAATTCCATCCTCAACATTATTCAATTCAAAATACGTGAATTTGATCAATAATTATAAGAAATATACACCTTGCAATACCTGCATATGCAATTTATCTAGCATACCTACGTATGTGAATAAATATCCAACCGTAGCCAAAAAAGGCGTTTCAAGACTCAAGGTCATTTCAATTACAATCATATTAATTCAATTCAGATAGTGACAGAAACGTAAGGAATAATTTTGAAAAAAAAATGTCCTCGAAAAATCATTCATACTTCGATTGAATGATTTAGGGGCTCACGAAGGTTGATCCTCCGAAAATTCTACGGATATCATTCAGTTATCCAGCAAAATATCAAATGAAATTTTAAATGCAAGAATAAGTAAAACGAGGATACCTCAAAGAATTCTATTACAATCAACTCCAAATATCAGCTTGAATTAAACTGAAATTATATTTAGGGCGCTAGGTTATGCAAATTTATTAACTTTAGAGATATTTCAATGTATTTACACGGTGACAGGATTAAACAAATTTTTATCAATTTAAAAAAAAGTTTATTGAAGTTAATATAAAATTTTCCATCGCTCAATTTTTCCAAAATAACATAACGTAGTCAATTAATTAAGCAATTAATCAATCAATCAATCAATTCATTTCTTAAGTGCTTATTTTTGATCATTAAAAGTCTAAATTATCTTTTAAATAATAACAATATTTTTTAACTTGTGGATTAGCCTGTGGATTAACGCCATGTACTGCCCCCAAGGCCAGAGGCGTTTTTCAAAGATACTACAATAAATTTAGAAAATATTTACATCATACCTGCGGATTGTTTCATAAAAAACTGACAATCTCATGAAAATTTTTATGTTAATCACGAGTACCTAAAAATTCCTCAAGAGTAATCTAACAAACTTTGCATTTGTGGTGAAAAAATATTATCAAATTTTATGAAAATATGCCAAATAGTTTGTTAAATTTCATAAAAATCATGAAAATTGGTCAAATTTTACAGAAACGTAACGCAATTTCATAATAACGAAAATTTGTGAAGTAAAGAAGTACTTGAAAAAAAATTGTGGCACACTAAATTTGTTCAGTGGACAACGTATCCTTTGAAGAAAAATTATTTTAAAAAATCTGAGAGATTTCACTTTTGAAAAAAGAAATAACGAATAAATATGGAAATTTTCAGACGGGGTCTTCTGCGACCTTCAGCTGATTTTACCCCTACCCTTACCCCTCCAGCCCGTCCTTTCAGCAAGAAACATATAATTGCTTACAAACTTGTACACGTAATTTGGTCAACAAAAAAAATGCAAAGAATCTTCCAAATGAAAAAATTTTTAATTAGACTAAAATATATTTTAAAATTTTAATTAGGTACACAACATTATTTTTATTAATGTATGGAAACATTTTTTTATATTAAAAAGTCTTCAGTACTTTGAATTTTGTTATTTCTCTAACGGTTTTTGATTTTTATTTCCAAACAAGATGACGACATATATTTCGTATTTATGAAATTTTTCGTGAATTTCTAAATAAAAGGAACATTCGGACTGAATTAAAAATACATAATTTCTTCCTCATTTCGAAAAATAAAATTCCGAAAATAGATAACATTGAATACAATCCTCATACTACGTCGGACCACATCATTGACGTAATTCTGCTGATTTCAATGCAAATTGCATTCTTCCTTTAATTAAAAAAATTATGTAAATTGATCCGAAATAAATTTGTAAACTTGCAATGAGGAAATCCCACGTACATTTCCGTTCTTACAGAAAAATCGTGTTGTAAAACGTAAAAAAAACTCCATAAACAACCAAGTCCGCAACAAAAACTCCGTTTGCTTTAATCGTCTTAAAACACAACCGTCGATCAGCAACAACATCGCTGAAAAAACGTCAATTATAAAAATTCAATAACCGTAACACGACGTAGACAAGAACACGAACTACGATGATTCATTTTAATTAAAAATTTCTCGTATTCGTTGAACATATCGTAAAGGTTTACATCGAGCGTACAAAAGCCGTAAAATTTTTTTTCGCTTTTTGCAAAACCCGCATAAAAACTAACCAGATAAGATTTGAAGGTTGATGACTAACGTGCCGAGCCGTAATTACAAACCAGTACTGAATTTAACCAGTTTTCAGCGGTATTCTTGGCTTACTCGTACTCGTACTCGTACACAGTTACACACGTAGACGCCCAAGTTAAAGCCAGCGCAAATGTAATTTTCGACGCAAACACGATCCGCGAGTTCGCGCTGAATATCGCACACACCAAAATATACGCGTTAAATAAATAGGCTAATTCCTCGGCGAATGTATAACACGTCGCCATATGCATTTATGATACGAGTACAATTACGCGAATCTTCGAGATAGGTACTCGTAATATCTGTTATTAAATCTTTTGTTTATTTCCTCGCATAACGAACGGTTGCGTCAATTTTCGCATTTGTTTACAAATCGACGCCTAAGATAAAGATAATTGAGGTATTATTTGTTGCTTATTTCCAACGAGCAGTTTAGGACCTTGGAAGCGGTGAGATGGCCAATGAAGATGAGTTCGCGGAAAGAGGCGATCGCGAGGAGTTGGTAGGGAGATAGGCAGTAGGCACTTTGGCGGTGTGTGTGAGCTAGCTGGTCAGCTAAGAAGTTGGAAGTGACTTAAAGACTCTGCGGAGGAGCTGGTACACAGCTACATACTCGTACATACAGTATAATACAAAATTTAGCATCAATTACTCCTGTAATTTTTCTATCACAATTACACAACAATTCGTCACGTTTTTATTTAGCTAATCTTATCACAATTTTCGTTAATACTGTATTTTATCACCGGACGTCTATTTCCGCCAAATAAAGAAACAGGAAAATGAACATCGTACCTACTAAACATATACGAGACACTTTACTTATTAGTTCGAGAATATTTATTTACTCGCGACATCGTACATTTACACATATAATTCATAAATTTATCGAGTTCGATAGTTGTTCGTAAATTCATCGAAATACGTCAACTTCGGTGTGTCCTCTTCTTAAAAAACCCAAAATAAGCTCGTCGTACAACTTCCAAATGTCAAACGAAGAAGGAAACCCAACGACAATCGACGCAGATCCCAACACAACAGTGCGCAACTGGTGCAACACGCGACTTAAAGTTGAAAAATTAAGCTACACGTGGGAAATACACAACGTCAGCTTCCACCGCGAGAAAAACGATCACTTGAAATCGTCTGAATTCGCGATCAACGAAGATGACCCGCATCAATGGTATTTATCACTCTGCTTCGAAAAAAGCTCCAACCACGTATCCCTCTATTTATACCTAAACTTACTTCCGGCTAAAAAATGCGGTACATTACTGGTGAAATGCAAATGCAGCGTGTTAAACGCCAAAAAAGAACCGATTCGTATAGTAATACGAGAAATAATGAAATTCTTTCAAGAATCCCAGAAGCCCACTCGTAACGCAGGCTACATACTTTACATCAAAGGAGACGACCTTTTTAAAGAAAACAGCGAGTACCTTTGCGACGACAAGTTGACCATTTGGTGTGAAATTTCGTACACCGACGCGAACAGTAACGCTGTCAATATAAGCTCAAATAATCAACGTCTCAACGACGACAACGAACAATTCGAAGACGACATTTCTCGAGATATATCTCAAATGTACCTCAATCCTCATACAAGCGACGTCACTTTATCAATTTGCGGAGAGGAATATGCAGCTCATAAATTCATTTTGGCGGCCCGCAGTCCCGTATTTCGGGCCATGTTTAAACACGAGATGAAAGAAGAGATACTAAATCGTGTTGAAATCGATGACATCGACGTGCCAGTTTTCCAGCAATTACTTCAGAATATTTATTCGGGGAAATTACCTGCTAAAATAGACGATTTGGCTGAAGGACTGCTAGGCGCTGCTGATAAATACGACGTTATCAAATTGAAACTCGCCTGTGAGCAGAAACTACGTCGTAATTTGTCAGTCGAGAATGCGATGCGGACGTTGAATTTGGCCTATTTGCATCGCGCCGAGACGCTGAAGAACGATACTATGAATTTCATCGCTGCTAATTCCACCGAAGTCATGAAAACAGATGCTTGGAAGCAGATCACCAACGTGGATTTGATTAAGGAGGTTTGCGATATTTTAGCTTTGCATTTGACTAGATTGATATCTGTGTTGGAAACTGTAACGCGAACATGAATATATCATTCTTCTGTGTTGGACGATAATTGCGAATGTGGTCACTCTCACAAATCTACGTATTTCTTTTCTTTTTCAAACTTATACAGGTTGTAAGATCTCGAATAAAATGATACCTTCGCATATGATTCATCACGAAGACCCTGACTGTACAACACAAAAATCCTTCATACATCAAAGTAGAAATAAGAAATCGAAATCGAAAAAAAAAATATATCTGAACCTAATCATCAAATTTAGAATTAAAATATCAATCATCAATTTTATTTAACGCTTTGTTTCTTTGAAACTTGAAAATAATCTAATAAAATTAATCCAGGTTTTTTTTTGCAAAAAAGATTGTGTTTTTGTCAATTTTTTTGAGTGGAAAAAGAACCTAAAGATATCTATTTATCTATTTATCTATCTATCTATCTATCTATCTATCTATCTATCTATCTATCTATCAATCTACTTATCTAGGTATCTGTCAATCATCATTTTGAATTTAAAATGGTCCTGGACCCGGTCACTTTTTGCTACCGTCGAACGCTTTTTGACGCCTACCCCCACCTCAACTCAAAAGCCATAAATAACAGTTTATCATTATCTTTCAACAACTTCTCTCAACTCATCTTCTCCGTCACTGGAAATTCATTTAAATCAGAATATATTTACACTAAATTGAATAAAATTTGTACAAGTAGCTTGAATTTGATGAAAAATTCGTAAAAAAAATTCATAAAAATTGTTAAATCTTCATTTACCTAAATGGATAAAAAATTGCTTTAAATTGTTCATTATTTGCTCAAAAACCGCTAAAATGTTACTAAAACATTTTAAAATTGATCACAATTTATTTGAAATTGCAAAAAACTGTTAAAATATTGTTAAAATTGTTTAAAATTGATCAATATTTATCTAAAATAACATAAAAACAGTTGAAAAATTGTTCAAAAATGTACATGAACAAGTTTTGACCAATTCTAAACTATTTTTTCAAAATTTTAGCGGTTTTTATGGTATTTTGAGCAAATGCTGCACAATTTTAAACAACTGACACAGCATTTCGACAATTTTGTGCAATTTTAAGCAATTTTAAACAAGTTTTGATTGCTTCTAAGCCATTTTAATTACATTTCAACCATTTCTATGCTATTTTGAATGAATATTGAACAATTTTAAACGATTTTGACAACTTTTTGACCATTTCGTGCGATTTTAAGTAATTTTAAACATGTTTTAATCGATTCTAAAATATTTTAACAACATTTCAGCAGTTTTTATGATATTTTGACCAAATCCTGAATAATTTTAAACAGTTTTATTAACATTTTGACACAAAAGTGCACCTTTAAACAAATTTTTATTGATTCTAAGCCATTTTAATGACATTTCAACTGTTCTATGCTATTTTGTACGAATACTGAAGAATTTTAAACGATTTTAACAACTTTATAAGCAATTTTGAACAAATTTCGATCAATTGTGAACTGTTTTAACAACATTTTAGCAGTTTGTATGCTATTTCGACCAAGTACTAAACAATTATAACAACATTTTGGCAATTTTGCGTGATTTTAAGTAATTGTAAACGAATTTTGATCGATTCTTGCAATTTTAACCAAATTCTTCACTAGTTTAATCGTTTTGCACCACTGCTTCTTTACCAAGGTGCTGTTGTGCACCTCGGGTACCTGACCCTATAGGAGAAACACGCTCCTGACTGGATGTTTGCCATTCGATAGTAAATTATGAGAATTGATACCTCGTAATGGTCGGTGAGAAATAATTGATGATTTTTAAAGAAAGTATAACTCTTTGAGAAATCATCAGCTAGTGATAACGCGTTGTTAACAACTGCAATTCAGATAATTTTCGATGCGCGTAAACGTATTATTCAATGTTACCAATTTTCATTCACGGCGCAAGAATTGTCATCAGGTGATAACGATAAATTAGACACTCGATACATAACATAACACGCATACCCACTGTACATTCCCAGACCGTTACGTCGCTTCATTACATACTAATCGAACAATTCTATCTTATCACAAATGCTCCCTTTCTTCGTTCATTCAAATTATCGACGCGCAAATGCAATATTTTCATCTGATAATCATTCGTATTCGGTCCGTGGTTCCGTTGAAATGCGCAATATCGAATATTTTAACGAATATCTATTTTAACGTATTTTGATAAGTGTTTTGCGCGTCTTCGGAGTTTGAAGGTAAATTTTTAATTCATTTTCCCATAAAGCAACATTGAAATCTCGGCCAGAATCAAAACAACCCTGAAACTTGTCCGTCTTGTCGCTTGATACATAATGTTTTCGAATTGGTGCCATAGTCGATTTAAAGCCGAGACAGTAAGTTATACGTGGAAAATCAGCAATGTAAGCATTTTTGAAAAAGCATCCACTCAACTTAAATCTTCCACTTTCGCCTCAAACAGTCACAGCTCCCATCGATGGCATTTATCTTTAAAATTCAACCCCACCCCTCCCACAACACTGCAAATTGTTTTGCTGCTAAATCCAAGCGGAGATAGAAATCCTGATTTATTATGGGTGAAATCTAAATGCGCCATATTAAACACTCGAGAAGAAGAAATTTTCCAGCAAAATAACAAACCACTTTCTTTCGATCAAGGAATTAATAGCGCAGTAAGTGCTGCTTGTAAAGATTCAGATAGCTCGTTCGTACTTCACATGCCATCAGAGGAATTATTTCGCCCTGAAAACGAATACATCTCGCAAGACGAATTAACTCTTTACTTCGAAGTAACCTACACCGACGCGTTAGCTCAACCTATCAACATACATAGCGACCTTATCGATGACATAAAAGACGACCTTTGTCGAAGTATTGCTCGAATGTATTTAAGTGCCGACGTCAGTGACGTCACCTTATCAGTGGGCCATAAAAGCTACCCGGCTCATAAGGTTATACTCAGCGCACGAAGTCCAGTTTTTCGAACGATGTTCCAACACAATATGGTCGAAAATACGCTAAATCGAGTAGAAATAAAAGACATGGATAACTCGATTTTTGAAAAAACATTGAAATTTATTTATTCCGATGAACTACCGATTGATTTAGATAAGGTAGCTACGGATTTATTGGTGGCTGCTGACAGATACTCAATCGCAAAATTAAAACTAGCTTGCGAAACAGAAATACTTCGAAATTTATCCGTGAAGAACGCGGTTGATACTTTGAAATTGGCCAACCTACACAGCTTCGATACGCTGAAAACAAAAATTATCGAGTTCGTTGTAGCAAATGCAACTGCGGTGATGAATACAAAAAAATGGGACGAAGTTAAAAACACCGATTTGGTCGAGCAAATTTGTAATATTTTAGTTTCCAAAGATGAGCAAATCGCTAAGTAGAGTACGCGTTTAGTGTTGCTCGAGATTTCAATACAGAAGCCAACAATTTGTTTTGTTTCCCTTCAAAAAACTTTTTTTTGATACACTGAACTACCATTAAAAATTGTTTGATTGTATTCAAATAATAAAATTGTCTCGTTCAACTGGAAATTTTCTTATATTTTCAAAATTGGCTTTCAATTCAGACTGAGATTTGTTTTTGAGTGAAAAGATATCGAATTCATAAATTTCTTTAATTTTCAAAAAATTAATATTCTTTGCTGCCTCCGCCATAAAAAAAAATCCACACGTTGCTCAATTACCGATGCAGCTCCACAAAGATTTATACGTAGGTAAGTAGGTATAGGTAAGTACTAAGTAGGCAGTTGATACCTATGTACTTGGAGAAATTCCGCAATAGGGACTGTTAGATTATTATTTTCATCGAGGAACATCACAAATAATAAAGAAATACGTATAAAATTCAAAATGACGCTGAAAACTGCACTCGCAGTCCATCAGTGGTGATCTAATTATATTATCAATGAAAATTAATCGATGAAATCTATGTGTCTACTGTCTATAGGAATGAAAATACAACATCGAATAGGACAAATGAATACACAAACGAATTATTCACGTTTTTTCGAGACGACACAAGTGCCTTATTTCAGACGATGATCGCATATCTACAAAACCTTATCGCTAGTACTTTTTTTTCTCGTTTAAATAATCGACACTTGATACAAATGCGATTCTTACCATAAAGCTTACTTTTTCATCATTAGTACTCGGCCAGTGGTTTCATGTGCATGTTAAATGTGGAATATTTATACGAATTGATAATTCTAAAACCTATTATTCGGTAGTTTTCGCGATTTCGAAGTTTCACTGTGTCTTTCTTTTTCGTTAAAATATTTTTAACGTGTTTAAGAGATCGATAAGAAGAAAAAACTTCATACGAAACGTACCCAAAAAATCGATAGTTCTCGCGTAAAAAAATATTGAAAAGTGGCAAACGTATCCTCGTCAAGTTGATATCGACCACCGCGTACTAACGGAAGAGGTACGCAACGCAAACGCGTCACCACCCCGTTGGCACGTTACCTCAGAACAACGAACGCACGTTCATACTGAACGCCTGAACGGGTTGTGGCGCGTAAACGTACATCTTCCGCTAGTGCGCGGTGAGCGGTATCAACTTGACGGGCGTGTGCAACTATTTTTCAATATTTTTTAACGCGAAAACTATCGATTTTTTAGGTACATTGCATACGAAGTTTTTTCTTCTTATCGATCTCTTAAACACGTTAAAAAATGTTTTAACGAAAAATACAAAGTCCTAAAAATGGTGCCTGAAAGTGGTTTTTGCGGGGCTTCAGTATGAACTCAAGATCCAAAAATTTTAATTTTATCGCATCGACAAATAAATTGATATTTAACCCTTTATTAAGGGGACGGAGGGTTGAGGTCTCGGTTGAAAATGGAATTGAAACTATGAGAAAAATCTATAAAAAATATTATTCAGGTAGACATAGACAAGCCCCATCGATGGCCAAAATTTCAAGTCATTCGGTTGGTTTTTCGCCGCTAACTCATCACAATTGTAAGTATTCAAAAAACATGCTTCTGCAATAGTTGTAGAGCATGAAAAAATGAAGCTCTTTCGCGTCGAATTTTTTTTGTGCAGCTGGCACCAGGAGAAAACCGTATCTATCAAAATTTTTTAAAAAACTCCTAACAAAGGTTCGATTTGGCTTATCTAACTCATTTCAATCTTTTTTCAAATTTAAATTACTACATTTTTCTCCCGATGAGGCTCACGATTAAAAACAAAATAATAACCAAATTACCAACGCCGTTCAGCAATGGCCTACGATAACAAGTTCATCGTACGGCGTTACCTCAGAATCCTGTAATTATTCACGTTAATTCTGGGGACATCGCACGAGTTCTCAAATAACGTGTCATTAAGTAACGGATACCGTTTAGATATAATTTTTTTAACGAGAAACAAATAAGCAAGTATATTAATGATATTTCGTAAAAAGTCGCGCGTCAGTTAAGATAACGTTAATGTCCTCAATCGTTCGAGATATACGAGTATTGTCATTATTGTTATACGAGTGAAATTTCACTGACTAGTTTAGCGTATATTTTATATTGTCGTAGAGCTTTTTCTGGTTTTATCGGTTCGAACGTAGTTTATTTATTCGAGAATTTTGCCGGAAATTGAAATTTAGCGGAAGGGTGACCGAGTTTGAGTCGATTTTTGATAATCGATACGTTATATCGAGAAAGGAAATAAATACGAGAAATTTTCCAAGATATTTAGGAGTATTTTGGCATTAAGTTGGAGAAATATGTGGGGGGGGGACGAGGGGGTGAATCAGGAAAAAATGAGCAACAAATTGGGAGAAATCCGGTGAATAAATGCGGAAAAAATTCAAGTAAATAACATTATTTTTGAAAAGAAGGGCCAAGTTTACTCTCCTCTTGCATCACTTAACAACCTAATTTATTAAAGAAAAAGCATCTCAACATGACTACTCAAGTTCTTAGTTCTTAGTAAATATCAATTATTAAATAAATCCGCTTCAAAATTTTTGAAAAAAATCAAATGGAACTTTTTCACGAATTCAATTAATCTTTCAGTTATAAATCGAAACGCGTTTGGATTTGAATTTTGAAAATCACAAAGAACGATTTTCACGATGGAATTAATCCTTTCGCATTTATTACATTCAATGTCATAAATAAAAAAATCCACGTCAACTGAAAAAATAGCAACACGATTAATAGTTCACGGAAAATATGAATCAAAATTTCAAAATCCACGTCAAACATCGACACAATTTCCAACAGGTTTTTCGAGTAGAACTTGTTGCAATTATACTTCAACTTCAACGCATACCAATGCATCGTCACCGAATACTCGACAAATTTTCTAATTTGAATGTAAAATTTAAACATCGTAATTACCAACAAACTACTTACACTTCCATCGATTAAAATTTCACTTATGCACCTTGAAAATAACAACCTCTCGTGATAATGAAACGAGTCGAAACATTAAAGGTAAAAGTTTATGATTTGAGAAAAAGACCCAATGGACTTGAATACAATTTGTTGGGAAAATACGACATTCGTAACATTTTTCCTTCCAATGCCACTTGATAATTCGAAAGACTACTACCTAAAGTTACGTCCGAAATAAAACGTGTTTTTTTAATTCCTCGCATAATTTTAATTAGTTTATTTCACACGAAGCAAGTAATGGTCAACGAATTTCAGCCTGGAAAGTAATTCGCTAAAAAATCGAAATTTTCCATCAAAAGCAGGAATATTGAGTTTTCTATGGTAAACATTGACCTTACCTGTCCGAGGAGTAGTTCTATAATGATGATTAATAAATAGTCTCAGAGTAGTTCAATGTCCAAAGGACGACGTTTTAAATAATTCTGTTTACAATCAAGTTTCCTTTGTGGCAAATCCGGATATAAGGACGGCTCGGTAACGGAAATTTCCGAAGATTCACGTTCGAGATCGTCTAACAACCTCGTATTACGCTCAATTAACGTTACGTTTTTTCAAAACACTTTACACGTTGAACATTGCTCTAATAACGCTCGTGAAATAGGTTTATAGTGATATTTCGAAACACTGAAATACCGAACCAGGCAAATAGAACGAAATTACATTATAATCACCTTCAATAACATCCACTCGAAAAAACAACCTTATTTTCTCAGAAAATAACTTCGAATTGATGCAATTAAAAAAATTTAACATTTCAGAATTCCAAATTGAAATTTTTCTCGAGTTAAAATTACTAACACGTTTTAAAGATGACTAACACACATTGAAGGTTGAGCTGTAATTTCATAAATATGGAAAAATACCCACCCCCTCCCCCCACTAAATTTGGCAACAAAACATTACTTAGTATTTCTTCACATACAAAGACTTGAGAGACTTCCTATATCGACGATAAATTAACTGGAGTAACATCCGATAAAGCTTACTAGATCACCTTGTTTTACTTCATCATACTCGAGCTAATCACTCCAACATAATTCACGAATCGTGCATCCCTTAAAAAAAGATCAACGAACTCCGCCATTTCGAGAAAAATTACCGGTTATCGACGTCAATCAGAAAGTTGCTCAGATAAGGTATCGCTCGAGTGACATGAATCACTTTTTTTACGCCATCGATACGCGTATTTCTAGATTATCTCGAAAATAACACTTTATTATTCCCGAAATTTTTCCGCTGGGGAGATATTTTCACGCAAATTTAATACCGAAATTTTCAAAGTGCCTCATTTATGGACGTGTTTCGAGGTGGGAAGTATAAGAAGTTTACGATCCAGATTATGGACCAGACCACCGAGGTTGATTGATTTTTAGAATCAAATCATCCGTAACCAGGAAATAAATCGTTTGAGAATGTAGAACAAGGAGACGAGTTGGAAGGATCGGATATGAGGAAATTCCAAAGGTTATGATCATGGTGAGTTCAACTAAGCACGAGTATTTTTCCCACAACTGAAATATGAAGACCTCAAGGTGCATTAGTTTACTCTTACATATAATTTATTTTTATCCAGTTTCATCCGAATGCAAATTAATTTGTGCAGAAGAACTTCAAAGGGATAAATTTTTCTCAGAAATTGTCAAAAGGGTTCAAAGAATATCACGGATTCCAAATTTGAAAAATTGAATCGTTCCGTTCGAGTCAAAATTCTAAAATAAATCAAAATTATCAAAATAGATTTACAATCAAAAATAAAATTTATTGAAAATTTTATATCTCAATTTTGCTGCATAGAACCTCGTTTCCCTTTCTCATTTCCTTCGTAACATGATAAGGAAAAAGATAGAATCTGAAAGCATCAGATGAAGGTAGGCCTACTGTTCTTTTTTATCATTATTCTACTTCTCGCCAGATCGTTTTCGATGGCTCTACTCCTCAAGCTGGAGTAAAAAAAAAAAGTAAAAAACTTCAAACGTTCACTAAACCTCATCTTCACTCTTACACTTGAGATACGTGATGACTCCTACTTATAATAAAATACTCGTAAGCTCGAATGCTCCATTAAAGAGACACTTCGTATTTCAAGTTCCAATAACTCCTCAGATAATAATCTTTTTTATATATTATTGTAAGCGCTGTCAAATCAGTTATTAGTAAGTTCCTCAAATTTTGCATGTTTAAGGAGTTATAACACATTTAAGCTCCCAATGATCACCTCTTACGGAACCGTCTCTTTTCAATTGGTAATTTTTGAAAACTCCTTCATTCACATTTTGAGTTCCATGTTTCAAAAAATCCAAAAAGCTTTTGTACGTAATTTAAAAAATACGAATTTATTAAACCATATTTACAAACTTAAAAAAAACAAACCGAAGGACACATTGATACCATTGAACTAATTCTACACGTACTCGTAATTAGGCATTAAAGAGCACGAAGGTTTTATTGGTCATTGTTTACAGAGGAAAAAGAGGGAAAACGAGACGAAATTTATTATCAACGTGATTTTTATGGAAATTTTACACCTTCAATTACAACATCGTTAAGGGGCACCAACCTACAGAGAGAAAATTTTTATCTAGGCAACGAACTCTGACAAGCATTTAATTATACGAGTATTTCCACTTGAAATTTTTCCAACGAGTTTAATCTGAAAAAGATGTAATCTATTCGGAGGAAATGAAACAAAACCCTTTGTCCTTCTAAAATTAAGTAGTCAAATTTACACGTATGAATTACGAAATATAAATCGTAAATTAATTAAATTATTGTATAATGTACGAATTAGACGGTCAGTTACGGTTTAATATCAAAATTTACGTTATAAAAGGTAACAGTGACCTGAATCATATTCACACTAATAGAAGCGCACAGTTTTAAATAATATAAACGTTTCTATTTGCTGTTTCGGATCGGTTAACATTTTATTACGCTTATTGCTACAGATTTCAGTAATTTAATCAAAATCAGTGTGAGAATGGAACCTTTTTTTTTTTTTTACAATTCGTCGGTGTTATCTAAGATAGTGTAATACCGTTTTAGAGCGATTACGAATGTGTATCAAAATTTGTAATCGTGTTCCAATTTTGTGCATTTTTTGCGATATTTTACACAAGAGTGATCGATTTGAGGCGATTGATGTGGATATTGAATGAAGTCGGGCTTGTTGAATTGAAAAGTACTTTTTCGATTTCGTTCATTTCATAAGATGTGATAATTCTCATTTTTTTACTTCAAAAATTGCAGAAAAATAGAGTGCAATAGACAACCCCATTAAATTTTCAAATTTTCCTCAATTTTCAAGTTGAAAAAATCACGTATAAGACAAAAGAAAAGTTTTGAATAGAAAAAAGTCAATTGTGACAGGACCCCAAATATCAGATTAGCTTCAATCTAAAGAAAAACCACATGAAGAGTAAGTTTAAAGAAATATAGGATCATCCAAATATACAGTGCTTGAAAATTTGACGACTGCATAGGAAACACATGAAAACCCTTGGGAGTTTTGCTGTCAAAAATCCAAAAGTTGAGATATTCGGCAAAAAATTGATCAAATAGTGTATTTTGATAGAAAGAAATCCGAAGTGTCAGAATTTGCCTTTTTGATCCCTTTCGCCCCCACACAGACAATTTTGAGATAAATATTTCACCAAAAACAAGGTTCGAAATGAAGAAAATTTTCAAGCTTAACTTTTTAGATAAATTTTTGATCGTCTAGATTTAAATGTCTCTAATTTTCAGAGAAATCTTCTGAAAATGGAGAATAATTTCTCAAGAGTTCATAACCTGATCTAAAGACGCTGGAGAATCTGTAGAATAAATCCCAGAGCAGCTCACGTTTTTTCGAGTTTCTTATAAAAAACAATTCCAAAATATTTTTGACCTTAATCCTAAATCCACACACTTAATCCTGCATTTTCAAAAATTAAAAAGCCTTCTTCAAAATGATTCTTCTGAAAATTTTGTACATTTAAATAGAGAAAAGTAAGGATAAAAAAATGGATACATTATTGATAAGTTCTCCAACAAAAATTTAACCAAAAAAAATTCATCGAATTGTTTTACTAAAATTTTAAAACGCTTATAATAAAAATTATAAATTTCAAAACGCTTTCAAAAATCCTATTTTTCCTTAGAAAATTTCATCGTTTTAAATTTTAAAATAATAAAGAAATCCCACCTGAATTAAAATTAGCGAAAAAATCATTTAGAAAATCCATACATAATTTTTATTTTAACTCGTACCAAAAAAAAAAAAAAAAAAAAACAGTTTTTACAACTCCTTTGAAAAATCCCGAAAAAACCAAACCGAACCAAACTCCATCATCGACCGAATACATCCCATCCTCGACGAACGATCTTTCACAACTAAACTTGGATTTGGTTAATCCTAATTTTGAAAATAATTAATATCAATTCGCGCTTAACCTCAGTGGAAATAAAAAGTGATTACGAATAGGAAATAAAAAATTAACATAAAACCACTAATGACTCATTAGATAATAAATACTACCAACTGACGTCAATTAAAGGACACCGAGCCCCCTCCAACGTGAACAATGAACCCCACGATCAAAGTATATATAACGCGGGTAGCGCTAAACGCCGGTATAGTATTTGATAACAATCGAATTGTTACAGTACTAGCGTTCAAGTCACCAGTTTCTTACGTTTTCTTCTCTTTTAACTAAAAAAAAAAATCCACAGTGAAAATGAATAAATTCGTTTTGTTCGCCGTTTGCGTTGTGGCCATCGGTTGCGCTTATGCCGATGAAGAAAAATTCACCGATAAATACGACAATGTGGATCTCGATGAAATCTTGAAGAACGATAGATTGTTCAACAGCTACTACAAGTGTTTGATGGATCAAGGAAAATGTACCGCTGAAGGAGCCGATTTAAAGAGTAAGTTCGTTTAATTTTTGGAAAATTCATCCGAGGCCGAGGTATCCTTTTTTCTTCAATTTTTTCGATAACATTTTCAATATTTCGTGATCAATGCAAAATCAACTTCAGCAGTATTTCTGAATCCTACGTTTTACCCTCGTCATCTTTCTTAAAATTCCTTTTTTTTTCACTCATTGACTCGCTGATTGACTCGAACTATCACACTCTCCATTCGATTACTCCTCCAAATTAATATTTCCATTCAAGAGACCCTCACCTGGGATAAATCACTCCATAGGGTCTTCTTTATCTCATTCACAATCCCAACGATTCTCATTTTCCCAGGCATAATTTTCGGCCACTCAATCGTATAATTCAAAGATCCACTCTCGAGTCGCACCAACGGTTCAATTACGCCAGCCGACCTTGAATACATTATGTCAGCCATAATGTACTGGGCATTAGGCATTCGTGTTACTCTTTTTTTTTATGACCTAGAAAGTTCTTGTACAACAGTTACTTTTTCCAACATCTCTACAATCATGTGTTTCATAACCGAGCTCACTTTACCATAAAGTGACTCTTGAAGAGGAAATGCCATTTAGGCTTAATACCATAGTAATAAAGTCACCAAAGTGTACATCGAGAAAGGAATTTTATTACAAAATAAATCAACTCCGGTTGACTAATTTACAGGATTGGGTGTAGCCTTATTAGCCAAAGCATTCGGTACATTCAATATTTTGCCTCCTGATCTTCAACCGGTCGTTGATAATATTTATCAAACGATTAAACAGGAGTATGAAGTTGAAGCTGATAAACTGACCGATGCTAGATTGCAAAAGAAGTAGCTTGGCGCTGCGGATCATTTTTTGTTATAGTTTATTAAAAATTTTTACTTTTTTACTCTGTGAAATATTTATTTTATGGTGGTTCGGTGTGCGGAAGAGTATTTGTGAAATTTTATACTTCGACAAGAGTCCATAATGAAATTTTGTAATTTTGAAAAACCAAAAATCACAACGAGAAAAACTCTAAGTAGAATTAATTCAAATTAAAAAAGTTATTACACTTGAAAATTCATCATTTTCGTTCAGTTTTTCTTAATGAATTAAAAATTGACTCATTTTAATAAATATCGTAAATTAATTCGAAAATCTGAACAAAATTTAACGATTAAAAGTTCTAGAAGCCAAAACAACATATTCTTACTTCATATTATCAAATTTCTCAAACACTCGAAGAATTAAAAAAAAAACATTTAAAATCTTTCCATTACTTCATCATTTCGAGATAATCTTCCAAAATATTCGTACTAACAAAATAACGCCATTATTTTATTTCCACACGTTGCTTAATTGGAAGAAAAGCTAAAAATCATAAAACGAGTAAACAAGATAAAAAAAATGTTCATTTGAAAAATTACCAACGCGTTAACCTCATCGACCTTCAGAACTGTTATTAAAAAATTCGTAAGATAATTCAAAACGATGCGTGAATTTACTTTTGGGGCCCATTCTTTAAATTTTTTAAGTTTCAAAATTTTTCAAAAATTATTACGAATTGAATAATTAATTTACACGAAATAAAATCGTGATCGTTTCTTTTGCAGAAATTTTTCTTAAAATTATTCCACAGCAGAGCTCGTTTTTCTTGAAATTTAAAATTAATGTCGATTTGCTCAATAAGTTTGAAATTCCTCGTAGCGATATTTTTAAAAAGCCTGTTTGATATTGTAACAAAACTGGCTCAAGACGTGATTCGGAAATTTGAATCTTCTAAGCCAAAACAAAATAAAACAACGTACATAACCAATTGCCCAATGACTCAAATTCCATTGAACCTCGGCCAAACGCAGTTTTTATTTCGGAGTAACGGAAATCAAACGCTGAAAAAAATTTCGTGAAGTATTTTTAGTTTAAAAACTCATTTTTAAAATTGTATATTCACGAAGTTATTCACATTTTGAAACGAACGTTTCGACGTCGACACGTCTTCAAGTATTAAAAATTTTGGATGACACTCTCAATACCTTTTTTTTATTGATTTCTGTATTTGTTTGCTTTTTAAAAAGATCATTTTTACTTCTGGTTTTATAACTGCGAGTAATGGACGCTTTTATAATTAAAAAAAAATTCACGTTTCATCTAAAGTACTGCAACATATTCCCGTCATGATTTGTACTCGAACAAACAACTCCATTTCGACTATTTGCTGGAATTGAGTGAATCCCTAAGGATTCGATTCTAAATCGAATATTCCATAGTCAAATCCACGGATCCGAGGGCACTACGCACATACGGAATGTCTGTCATTTGTTTGGTAACCCAGTAGCGAAATACGGTAAATTTTAGCATCGCTTCTATGCGATTTTCTTCATTTTACTACTCGAATCCCTCAATTTTTACAACTCCATTCTTTGCCTATTTCAAACATCGAAGGAGCTACATAAATGAAATGAAAATTCTACCATTGCTTTCTTCCCCACTGCGCATATCCTCGTTATTCGCAAATTACGTATAATATCACTGTAAACTCTTCGGACATTCATTTTCCGCAACCTACCTGTCTAAATACTACACGTAAATTACGCCATTTTGCCCGTACCTGAAACAGACAAAAACATTGCGAAATATTAATAAATTTGCATATTACAGAATATCTACCGGAAGCCATCAAAACCGAATGCGCCCCTTGCACCGAAAAACAAAAAGAAGGAGCTAAGAAGGTCGTGAAATTCTTGACTGAAAACAAGAAAGACCAATGGAAGAACTTGATGGACAAATGGGACCCAGAACATAAATACAGAGAAAAATACGAAGCCAGAATTCAAGAAATCATCAACTCATAAGTTGCCTCTCTTCTCAGACTGTGTTACTGATCATATATAATTTTATCTCTTTCTCAATTTCTGTGTTATTTCTTTTTTCTTTTTTTTTTTTTTGGAAAAAAACTGTAATATTTAAGCGTTAATAAATCCGTATTTATTTGCTGTCAAATTCTTGTATTTATTTTTTCACCACATAATACTGAGCTGAGCCCAAAGAATAATTCATCATCTCCAAGGGTTCGTTAAATCGCCAAATAATCACCTGTTTCACACCTTGATACCGGTTAAATTCCGCAAATTGGTTATATTGACACGATATCACGAAGGTCGTTGGTTTCGAACATATCAAACCACACATGACATTACCTTAGCGCGAAAAAAGAAAACAACACGATTAATTAAACTCGTCTCGTACTAGAAACACATTCCATCGAGGTGTTTCCGCAATTAAAAAAAATCAAAAATAAATTTCCAAAATATCACACCGCGGCGAAAAAAATCACTCCATAATTCATCGCATTCACGCTCTACGTGTTCAAGTTTCAAGTACTTCTTGCGAAGTTATAAATCTTTTTTAGCTTTACTTCGGATTTCGTACAGGTTATTATGATAATGCAACGCGAATTATTTTATTACGACAACTTTGGCAATGACATCCAAAAGCTAGACGATTACGTCATCGGTGAGTACTACGATGTAAACATCGAGTACCAAGTAATTACGACAATATTCGAAACACCGAAACAATCACTCGTGGGGTTTTCATTTTCGTATCATTTTTAAAAAATGATAACTTCGAAACGTAGCATCATCATCGATAAGCACAAAAGGTCCGTGAACACCGTCTCATTAAAAAATTCAAAACACGTCCAAACAAAAGATTCCTTATCTATCAAATCTCAATTCGTTCGATGTTTGTTCACATATTCGCAGTTGGGTTCTCTCTGCCAAAATTTATCTCGAATAAAAGACCACAGGGTCTATTAACATTTAACCTAATTGCCAAAAAAAATACTCGAACATAGGTAAATACCAAGGTTAATAATTTAAACAAGTGTTAAATATGTTACATGAACGTCTCTTATCTAATGAGAATACCTCTTGGTACGTGTTCCAAAACATAAACTCTATACGAATAATTACGTTCGAGTAATTATTTACCTTTAGATTGCACGCGATAAGATCAGTATTGTTCGATGATGATTTTCGAATGATAAATAATTTTAATCAGACGCCGGACGACTCGAGTTACGATTTCGGGTTCGAGCGACATTTATTTTTCATCACTGTAATGTATTTATTTAATGAAATTTTTCAACAAAATTCATACTTTTTGGGAAATTAATCATCGTGCCGAAGTAATGATCACGAAAATAGTAGTGAAATTCCAACAGGAAAAATTTACACATGATAACAAGGGATACCGGATGAAAAATGAATTAAACTCGTTAAAACGCGTAAAACCCCAAAGACCAAAAAATTCCATAATGAATCTTGAACCGCGAATTAATTGAATCATTAGAACTACAAAATTTCTGCATCAAACGAAGATGATTTATTTTAATAACAGTTTCGCTAGGGGAAAACCACAGGGACCATTGTTAAAATTATACGTGGGATCTTGGTCATCATACTCATCGTATGTCGAATATTTTTTGTCTTGATACACCCTAAAAACGTCATTTTGGGACATTTTGGACAGCAGGGACACCCTGGCACTCATCAAGAACTCAAGGAGGGAGGAAGTAGCAGAAGAGTACATTAATTAAAAAAGGAAATACATAAAATCATTATATACGAGTAAAATAAAAAAATTTTTAGGAAAAAAAGCTCAACAGTTTTTACAACTATCTAAATACGTCATCTTGGGGCATTTTGGGAACAGCAGGGTTATCCTGGTATTTACAATAACTTAAGGGGAAAGGAAGTAAAAGAAAAATTAGGAAGTTTTATTACCAAAAATTTGAGCTATAAAAACAAAACATTTAAAAAAATTTAATCGAGTAATTAATAATAATTAAAAAAGGAAGTATATCAAGTAATTGTAGCAAAAAAATAATTTGGAAAAAAAATTTACGGTTTGAGGGTCTGAAAAGATATCTGGATGACGGATTCAACATATGAGTGGTGGAAGAGGAAGCTCTTCAAAAATTTACAAAAGAAAGTCAAACTTCTTCATTCAAGATAATGAGGAAATTACACATTATGAACCCTTCTACAACGTAAAACAAATAAATCAAAATGGATGAATAAATGTGTACTTGCTATTGTACACCCCCTCCCCGCCCCACCCATCAAATCACATACTCCACTCCTACAAAGCCACTAATTTGCAACATATATTACACATAATGTAACTGAAGTCGTCTACTCAGTTTCCAAGGAGAAAGAAAAGCATTACTACATTTCACACAGAAAGTTTCGTTCAAAAAATGTTTGCAAATTAAAGATTTTTCATTTGAAAAGCACAAAAAAATGAATATTCTCAGGTACCTACACTAAATTTTCAAAAAGTTGCTACTCTGAGCGACTGTAATCTCAAAATTTTATATATTTAGGAAAGTTCAAACCATTATACAAGAAAATTTTCTCAATTTCTTGAAATTCAAAATGAAAGATCCTCATGTTATTTCAAGAAAAGACCTTTTAACGAAAGCAGAAACACATGGAACCCACTCATTCGCTCCTCCAGCTGAACTTACACGAATAAATTTTGATTATAATGACATAACTTATCTGGAAATCGTGAAAGTTATGTACTTTACAAAATAAGAGCATTATTAAAAGGAGTACATTCAAAAAAAAATTGGAAAAAAAAACAAAATTATCAACAAACGAAACTCGAGCATGCGATTTTGAAAACCAAAAACTAAAAAACACTCCTGATAAAACCAAAACTGCAACCAATACCACAAGCACTCCACTTTTTATCATTCGAAACGCGCGTCAAATAAACCGCCCGTCATAAAAAGCAACCTCTTCAACGCAAATTCGCTCGAAGTTGCCATTCGAAAACCAAACAGGAGCACTCGAGTAAAATTGATAACCAAAAATCTAGATCATCTCTACTTACCAGAGCCGCATCTCAAACTAAGAAATACAAACCAGGAAAGAACTCAACACTTACATCCATTACACTACACTGAGCATAAACGAATCATGAAAACAGCTTATCAACGAGATTAATCAAACGTAGCGGAAAATGGAAAGCGTGAAAACCGATTTACTCGTTAATTAAGATTGAAAAATGATCACTGAGGTTAACTCGGCAGAATATTTTCCAATCAATAGGTGCGATATTATGTCAACCCGAAGGTTGTACGAATACCATATAAACATTCTTAACCCGATTTCAGTCGTTAGTTCGGCATTTTTTTTCACTAGTTTAACATAGTTTTGCAAATATTCCGCGCCGTTTTACTCATAAAATCACTCAATATGAATCAATTCGTGTCGTTTGTCGCGCTATTTTTATCTTTGGTTTCGCAAATCTTATGCACCACTCCGGCCACCTCTAGTGAAGATAATTCCAAGCAGGTTGATCAACATACTTCGGAGGTGATTAGAAATGAGAAAATTCGAGATGTTTATATTAAATGTTTACTCGATAAGGGACCATGTACTGGGGATGCTGCTGATGTTAAAAGTAAGTGGAAGCGATGACGAATTTCTTAATGCTTCATGCATTTTTTGTTATTCTTATGATTAAAAATTATTTTTTATCCATTCTTCAGAACTGAATTAACTATATGTATACTTTTATCATTCAAAGTAGCAATGTTTGTTTTAAAACATGAATAATTTCAACCAAAAATGCGCGAATTTAATCCATGTTCCTTCATTTGCAAAACAAGGCAACTTATTTGACGCATTTAAAATATTGTATTGGCATATCACAAAAATGAAGGAGAATAAAATCATTATTTTACTCCATTTTCGCGCTTTTACTGCAATTAGACTAGAGATACGATTGGATAAGAGAATATTAAATCAGAGAAAAGATATTGAGGTATCTTAGGAAGGAAAATGAGCTAGAAAGGACTGTTCCATCGTCTTGCAGGAGATCTGGTAAATTATTGTGAGGTGAAAATTCAATGCGAAGATTGAGAACGAGGCATAACCTCAGAGAATACGCTGGATGGTGATAGAAATGGAACAGGAAGTGCAGATAGATGCTCGAAATTTGATAATTATGTGGGAATGAGTGATCCGTGCATTGCTCGTGAGGAGACGACAAAGCGTTGTTTCTTCGTTTCTGGATTCCTGAGGCAACAAGGGTCAGGGAACTGTGTTTAATTACACCAAGTTTGGTGCCTCAGCAGAACTTTTTATTTTCTTAACTTTATTTATTTATTTATTTATTTATTTATTCATTCATTCATTCATTCATTCATTTATCCATTCACCAACGACCAAGTAATTAGTTGAGATGCAATGCCAAAATTGCCAACTGGTCTACTGCTCGTCGTACATTTTATTTCAAGCATAAAGAATTATTAATAAATAAATTAAAATTACATTTAAAAAATTACAAAAAGAACAGCACCTACAAACCGTCCAATTTTACTCATCGCTAAATTCCATTTTTATAGAAATGCTTCCCGAAGCGGTGGAACGCGGTTGCCAAAAATGCTCCGAAATGCATAAGAAAATCATCGAAAAAATGATGATCTTCTTGAAGGAACGACAACCCGAAGTCTTGCAACAGGTTACCGCTAAATTTGATCCGAAAGGAGACTTCATGAAGACTTTCCTTTCGAAACTGACACTTCAACATCACCACTCTAACGAAAGCGGACAGCAGTACGGTCAGAATGCGCCGGTCATCCAGCAAGGTCAACATGTGCAAACTCAGCAATCCAAACCAGTTCAAAACTAATTAAAGTTCATCTAATCTTCAAGTTATTATTAAGGCTACGGTACATCTTAGCTTCGAAATTAGCGATATTTTCACTGCACTGATAATTCTAAAAAGGATGTGATAATTACCTGTAAATAGCAATAAAGCGCTTATAAGACTTCTCCAATTGCAAAAAAATTCTGCGCTAGTAAATTAATGATTGTTCAAGTTCAATTACACTCATTACAGTTTTACTAAACGTCACCCCGGGAAGTAGGAAATAGCGCCCCAATTACTCAAATTTTTCGCAGACACACCACCTGGGGTTCTTTATTGCATAAAAAACGAATCATAAACAACGAGCTGAAAATTTTTCTAAAGCTTTAAACGCGGGTTTTTCCTCGTTCTTGAAAACCGGAACGGGAAAACTCCAAGTGAGGCAGATCTCGTTAAATCGTTAAATTAAACGGTTGACAAACTAATTAATAAATTATCGCCGGTATAAGCGTTCGGTTTGATATTGAACGTGACTTATTCCATATTCGCGCGTACACCTTACTCCATTCGCTCAAAACATCTATTTCCTGTAAGTACTCTTCAGCAATATTTCACATTATTAAGTATACATTCGAACTACGCTTATCCTACCTCGTTTCATTTACTATATAAATTTCATAACATGGTGTAATTTGTTTTGTCAAACGTGTAAACATCGGTGTACACAAAAAAAAAAATTGCGAAAATATTTCACAAAAACGATAAAACCATCTTGTACTCGTACCATCGTCTACATACTTGATTTTACGATTACACTCAATTAAAACAAAAGGCATACTAGATAGATAAAAACAATTATTCCATCATTATATATTAATCACACGTAAAATACCTACATATTTCCGGGACTTCTTCGTTTGAGTAATACACGTCGGTGAAAAATGCTCAATCGGGCCTTGAGTGGTCACCACGCACAAACAGCATATAAATCGTGCAACGTTGCAAACACGATTCAAGTTTCTTTATTTATTTAGACAACAAAGTAGTACCTTTTCAGAGCTAAATTTACAATTAGAATAACAATTTTCGTAACAAATAGCGAATCACCTTGTAATGGAAAAATTCAACGAAAAACTAGTAATTTCATTTAGTGAGTTCACGAATTGGGAAATTTTTGAATTTATTCAACAAACTTAATAAGATAATGATATGATGGAAACTTTACACAGCAATCATGTATAATTTCGGCACACATGAGATAGAAAAATCACAGTCTAATTTTAAAATAGCGTTTATTAAGACCAATATTGCCTTAAATTCTTTTTCGCTTGAGGAAAACCTGTCAAGAAGACCTATAAAACGAGGAGAATACGTGTGGAAATGAAGAAGAGATAGGAAAATCCTTCAGAGTGTTGTACTGTATATCAAAGGATCCAAAGTTTCGATACCATGGCTCAAAGAATTATCTGGCAAAACAGCTCAAATTTCATTTTTGAATATTTCAAATTCAAATTTGATGAAGCTGAGGTCACATACCCTTTTGTTAAGGGATGAAGAAGTAAAAGATGAGGCAACTGATTGCACCTTTTTAAGCTTGAATGTGCTCAAAGCATTCTTGTTAATACAGGACCCTCGTTGGGATCAAATATACAAATCAAGGCCAAATTTGGTGAGGTTGGCAACACATCCCCTAACTTTTAGGTATAAACGGTGAAAGAGGGGTCAATCTACCATACTTTTTGTTTGAACGCGCTAAATAAATTTTCCTCGAGCTCACCTATCTTCCTCGCAATTTACATTAAAATCAATTTTCAGGGCTGCGAGGGTCCATACCCCTTCTTATCTCATAAGGGGATGGAAAATTGGCTCAATCGATTACACATCCAAACGTCTATTCGATGCTAATTCTCAGCATGAGGACTATCAAGTAAGCATCCATTCATGGTCAGAATTTTTTTTTAAATCTATACTCTCGTCTCCTTTTAAGCTCAACATTCGTAGTAAAATTATCGATTTCTTTTATTTCAATTTCCCGAAAAAATTACAATCTCGCAAGCAAACCAAATTTACCGGTTTAAACTTGAAATTTATCCGCATAGGCCGCATACCCAACAAACACATAAAGCACCTTCGCACCTTCACACCTCCACACCTCAGTTTCACGAAGATTACACCACAACAAATTCTCTTAATCGATAAGGATTTGTTTATAACTTGTAATAAAAAAACTGTAATTAAGAACCACAATCAAATTAATTTCCAGTGCAAGAACCTTGACACTTATACATGGTAAAAAAGGTAAACCGACGATCAGCAACTATTCTCGGATATCTTCGGAAACTGTTCTTTCCAACAATTATCCTCATTATTGGTACAAAAATACGCTGATTTGGTGAGGAAAATCTTTCGTAGGGCTTAATCAACTTCGATAGTAACCTTGTTACGAGTTGAGTTTCAAAAAAGTTAATTTAAGTAGAAATCTCACAGAGGATGTGAGAAGTCATTAAATCATCAAGTGGTCCATTCTACATTGTACTGCACTTTGCATAATATTCTTCATTTTCTTACTCTTGGTGATCAGCATTTCTTTCCGTCCGAGGTTACATTACTTACAGAGCTCATAACTATCCTCTTCCTCTCCTCTCTCCTAATGAAAGACTAGTTCAACATGAAAGATAAGAAGCATATGAAGGGCGTCATGACCCCAAATTTCACGTTATCAGTAACTGCAACAGACCGACATTCATAAACGTACCCATATTTACGACATCGTAAAATTTTCAACAATTTTCTGATGAACATTTTACATGTTAAAGTTGAGGCGATAAAATGTCAGTTGAAGTGACATTTTATTACTTTTAGAGTGTGGCTTCTGAAATTTTCAGACTAATTGGTACATACTAAGTAGAAAGGACGTGTTACTATTGAAACAGAAGACCTATTCTCGTGAGCATTTTCCATCGAATTCAAGTCTTGGGAAGGAAGAGAGAGAGAGAGAGAGAGAGACTTCAAATTTAAATTAACCCATTAACGAAACCGCTACGCGCAATGTCACGCGTCCATCGACTCTTAACACTCATTATGCAATATGCAACTACCACTACCAAGCTATCATCGCGTACGTTCGCGTATTAGCGCTAATTAGTAATTACGATCCGTTAACATATCCTTTCCCACATTCTTCACACACGATGTTATACTTTCTTTAATTCATACAGTAATAACCTTGTATTCAAAACTCGTTACTTTATTATTTACAGATAATGTTGGTGGCCATTTTACGCCCCACTCTTACAACTCGTTACGAAGAATTTTTTAATTAGAAAAACACGAGTTTCGCACGCAATTAATATTTATTCTATAATTCGAGAAGTCGCAACATGTTGGCCGCGTTTTGGTTATTGCTTTGTTTATTGAATTTGTGCCTTGCTGCCGATTTACCAGGAGCGCAGCCAACCTACATTACCAGGTATGATTATCTGGATATTGATAAAATACTGACCAATGATCGCATCCTCAAGAGATTGATGGACTGTGTCATGGATAGAGGACCGTGTACACGTGAAGGAAAAGAACTCAAACGTAAGAACTAGTTTCTTTCATTCTCTTCATTTGAATCTTTTCTTAGGTCAATGGTGATGGTAATTGTAATTGTTGCGGTGTAACGATGATATCGTAATTACCGGTTTGGGTAACGCTTCATCACTTGCGTCAATGAAGACGTATTATGGTAAAGAAATCAGCGACAGGGAGCGAAGTGGATGCTGCAAAGATTATTATGTATTTCCCGCAATTTTATTGAACGAAAAATATTTCTCGATGATTCAATTTTCAATTTTCTCAACATTATTTAAGGAAAGTTTTTATTGAAATGAGTAACAATAATTTATTCAAAAGTGGTTTTTGAAAGGATAAAAATAGCCTATAAAGATTTAATATGCATTCACGATGAATTTATTGAAACACCATTCATCAAGAAACAACGATCTTTGATTTAAAATTAATTGGAGAAGAAAAATTCCGATTTTGGGGCTTTCGAGAATTGAAAAAGTTGATTTACATAAATACATACAAATAGGCTCTCGAATTAGAAAAAATAGAATATTTTCGGACCTCCTCAAATTTTACCATATTATCAACGTCGCAGCAACTTGGGGTGTTTTTGTAAGACTTGTGGCAATTTGAGAAAAAAATTTTAGAAACAAAATTAGCAGTAAATTAACCAGGAAACATTTTTTGTGTGAAGAATTTTTTCGTATCTCCTCGAATTTTGCCATATTGTCAACATCACAAATGAAATTCACAACTTGAGGGGTTTTTTCAAGACTTGGAGCAATTTGGGAAAACAATTTTAGGAACAAAAGTTACAAGAAATTAGAGTTTTTGCATGAAAATTTCTTTTGTATCTCCTCAAATTTTACCATAATTTCACCGTATTGTTAGCATCGCAATCGACTAGCGGGAACATGAGGAAAAAACTTTTGAAACAAGAGTTGTTTTAAATTGAAAGAGGACCATTTTATATTTATAATTTTTCTATATATTCTAAAAGTTTACAATAACTTTGACATAACAGAGTTCCATAAAAAATTTCAATTATTCTAAACACGAATTCGCAACCGGTTGTTCGTTGGAAACACGACACTTGCGCAATCGTTGAATTTGCCTGTTGAAAAATACATCACTTATACGGAAAAACACGAAAAAAAACCACCTCTTTCCCCCTTATACTCATCATCGCGGTCACAATGTTTGATTTTTTCACAATATAAAAATGATTAATCATCATGTCACTTGTTACACTACAGAACCATAAACCCTCCAATCTAACTACGTATACCAAGCCTAAAAATACACTGCACTACCCTCTTACTAATCATATACTTTCTCCAGGTGTCATCCCCGACGCTCTACGTACAAATTGCAGCAAATGCAACGAAAGGCAGAAAATGAACGTCGGCCGAGCTCTCGCCTACCTCCTCCACTACAAACCCGAATACTGGTCCGAACTCCTCAATCGTTTCGACCAAGATGGCAGTTTCAGGCGAAAACTAAACATCGACACAGACGACAGTTCCGATTCGTCGGGCTCATCTGTACGCAAAATCCGTAGCCTGTTCTCCGGTGAATTGTACTCCAAAAGCATCGAAGCCAGCATAGAGACGGCATAGTATCTCCAAAGATGACACTCAATCCCTATATAAGCATAATGTGATACAACCTTTCGCAACATTACCCATAAATTTGAAAGTGAAAGCATTAATTTGAAAATTTTCGAAACCTGATTAACCGATTCTCAGTACATTGAGCCGATCTCATTTTGCGACTTTTGACGTCAACATAATCGCGTCGAGTTCAAAACCAAAATAATTCGGCGTTAAATGGACAATTTTTTATTATCTGTGTTACCTTCGACTACGTTTTAAAAATTTATTATGTAAAAATACGTACGAATTTTTGTCTTTGAATGACATTGTAATTTTTAAACAAGTTTCAACTTTTTTTTAATTCGTTTTTGTTATTGTTATTATTTTTATTTAATTTTTTCCCCTTTATTTAAGATGTATTATTGAATAGCTTCTACGAGTTTACTCATTTTAAACTCCCCCCTCTTCATAATGTTCCTTTAAAATTAATTCAAGGCTATATTTTACGTAAGTGAACTTTCGTCTGAAATTATTTTTTCGGATTTTTTTCGCATCGAAACCAGATTTTCACATGAAAATCATTAAAGTTTCGATAAGAGTACCTAATTTATATTAAATTCAAAAAAGACGTAAGTTCAACATTTGCGCAAAATATAGCCTTAAACCAATTAGAGTTATAGTACTGGCGTATCCTAAAAAAAAAGTCTTCAACAGAGCTGAAGAAATATTCTTATCCTTTTATTTTAATTCAAAAATTGCCAGTAAATTTTGAAAATTTTGCAACCATTTGTGTGAGACTACTCCGATCGATGTCCCATTGGTACCTCCACGTTAGTTTCATCGATTACCGTCGTTTACCAGACACATTGCTTGACAGTCCGAATTCAGATCCTCAAAATTAGAAAACGAATCCCCGGATAAGTTTTCCAAGAAGCTAAGTTTCCCCTTAATTTCAGTTTCCTGACCATAACACAAAAATTACCGAATTTACACTAAAATTAATTGTAATAAAAAATAATCAGCATTAAATTTCCTTCAACACGACACCAACTCGATTCTATTTCGTCAAACTCGACCTTTACTTACTGAAAAGGTTCAAAAAACATAATTTTTTTCGAAGTCCAGTTTTCACCCCCCCCCCCCCCCCCAAAAAGAATGTAATGATTCATAGAAAAATTCATTTTTCACGTGTTCAATCGTAATACGTTCAAATTTCCATTTTTTCCCTGGATTTGAACGACGTAGGCTCCATGATGGTTTACTCCTTGGCGACGCCACTTCCTCATTGGTTCCTAAAGCAGCAACTAACCTTTGAAAAATTCTGTTCAAAAATACTTCATTTCAGAAACCCTTTTCCGATTCACGAAAAAATTCCAGGATACGTAACCTCCTCTAAGTATAAATTGCTCTAATACCTAAGCAAATGTGCAAAGCGAACATTGGCACTTGGTCTATCACGATCACTTTGAAATGCTAAAAGGTTGAAGGGACGCACTTGTTACAATTCACGAAGCCTTATACTAATTTATTCCTAGATGCGAGTTCATTTAAAAGTTCCAACGAAGCACGTCTTAAATCATGACCAAAAAAATATCCATTACATTATTTATTTTTCGACCTTTTTTTTTTTAAATAGAAAAAAAATGTCAAGTGTGTTTTCTACGTCATATTATGTCATTTTTATACTAAATATTTTTTTACTATTTTTATTTATATCGAACGAAAATTATGAAGCATTTAGCATAAATAAATTTGTCTTGTACGAATTTTTCTTTGTATCTCCTTCGACCTTAAAATACATCACAGCAAATACAAAATTATAACCTTTCTGGAGACAATTACGACGTTTGAAATTGTCAAAAAACATACATAACGATACCATTAAGGCCAAAACAATATGTAACCGTTGGTGACAGACAATTAACAGGAAAATATATGTATAAATCCGTCCTCACCTAATGTAAAACCGGTGCTTGTAATTGACCCAGACAAAGAGCAAGGTCCATGTCACATAATTCCACGTACTTCCAAAGTACGATCACGAATCGATATTTCGAGTCGCAGTATCCGAGTAATCAAGTAAGCAATAAATCCTGCAAGGCTCGGGGAGGCTATTTACATAGGAAATGGAATACATGTTTAACGAAGGATACCCAACGTAGCCTGTTTACGATATCGATATTTTGAACGAATCCCCGAGTACACAGACGATACCGACGAATTTTTATCCGCGGCATCCAACATCGATGGTATAAATCACGAAAAAAAATGGCTAATTTACTAACCCATTATAGGGCTAACTACGTATTATGTTCGTGAAACGCATTAATAAAAATAACTCGTTAAAAACGTGTTTTTGAAGGGTTAATTAGAAAGTGATTAAATTTTTCTCTCGATTGTTCCGATGAATACGTTTAAAATCGATTCAACTACAAATATAATGAGAATTTGACCATTATGGCGAATTTTTTACGTCGTGTCAATGTCAAGGTTTTTTATTTTTAATTATAATTACCCAGCGATTTTTTTTTCGACGGCCCACGCACGTGTTAGTAAATCTCGCCGCAAGCTCGTAATTAACCGTCGAACACGCGATTTTATTCATCGAGAGGATCGAGATGATTCTAGAATATTCCAAAATGGCGGAGTTCGAAGAAACCAAAGAATATGATGAGAAAGATTATCAAAAAAAAAGCTGCGAAAAACCACTTCAAATGAATTTTCCAAACTCGGGAATATATTTTAAAAATAATTTATTTTAATTGAACTTCTTTTTGTTTTGAATTTTTTTCCAATTTTACACTCGCATACGGATACGGAGAAATACTAAAACAAAGGAGCGGTCTAATCCACTGGGAAAATTTCATAACCAAAATTGGCTAATTTTTGGAACAAAGACATAAAAATTTTGAAGAAATAATTACAAAATATACAGTAATTAGTTGTAAACACGTGTTACTAGTTTTAATCGAATTACTCGTAAAAGAATCCGGTCAAAAATACCCACCCAATGTTGTAAAGAATAAGTAACCAAAAATAAAACTTAATCAAATTTTCAGCCTGTTTCATAAATTCACACAATTTTCGTACAGTTTCGCCCGAAAATATACAGGATGTTGGTAACAATGGTGTACTCCTTCAAGAAGACAGACAGGCAACTCAAATGACAGGTAAATAAATCAAGACCCATCTAAATTCATTCGAAGAATGAATCTTTTTCCTAAAAGAAGGGGAAGAGTATGGAATTTGTATAAGACGAGTTCAAAAATATTTTTATCAGAATTGAGAAACTCGCTAATTTTACATCGTAAATTAAAATTTTTCTGTTTTTTATCCTAATGCGTCACTTCTGCTCAAGAAATTGTAAAAAAATTATCATTACCCAATAAAATATTACATTCGTTCGATATTATTCGTGGAAATGTAAAATTTAATACGTTTCAGCTTTCAACTGAAAAGAAATTCCACTTCCTTTTTGGACCACAACCCCCTTCTCCTTTTTCGTGATGCATTTGCAACAGGTTTAAAAGTAAAAAATGTAATTTTTTACATCGCCTGACTTCTTAACCTTACTGTTAATTAGGTATAATTTTTTCATGATATAATTCAATAAACAAATTACCTTAAATGAACAAAACAAATTATAACCTTAGCTCTCGAGTACGTATAAATTATGTAAATGGGCATTTAGTCATTTTAATTAAACCAACGCGGCGCCTTGGGATATGAAAATACAACATATACGTCATTACGGAAGTTTTATTGCATAAACTGCTTTTGACGAGGCTAAAATATTTTCGTAGGTACAAATAAACGAAAAAATACAAAGAAATTCAAAAATATGAATTTTGAGCGTAAAATTTTGATCAATCATTTGTCATGCTTCAATAGATCAATGGCGTCTCAAGCTCATTGTTACGCTAAATTGATGACGTAATCATTATTTTAAAAAGATGACTGCATCTATGTAAACGAGAGGGCAGGAAGGGGGGCATGAAACAGTAACAAATTTGCTAACAAACAAACCTAACATGTGATTTTTTTTCAAATTTCTAATAATTCAAAAAATAACGGTCTACTTTGTCATGATTTTTAGATATTTTTTCAATTTTCCCTACTTTTTAAGAAGTTTTTTGCCTCTTGTTGAATGCTACCACAAAAAATTCTAAAGTCATTTATGAGGAAAAAACAACCCCAACCCGCCCGCCCTACAGAAAGATGTTTGAAAAAATTGTCCGATAACATGAAAAATAATATTTACGATCAATTGGCGTGTTAAATTTGTTTATGTTGTCAAGGGAGCAGTAGTGATGTTTGAGAATGGAGGAAGGAAGGGGGAATGTTAAGATATATTTTGGAAAATATTCAGAAAATTGATTTCAGATCCATAAATATATATCTCATGAAATTATTAAAATCAAAAATACCTACAAAGAAATATACGGTAAAACTTTCAATACGAACAAGTAAATTCATGTACCGAAAAAAACATTACATCAGTGTAGGTGTTTTGCTGGCGAAAAAACATAAATCCACACGTGTAAAATTTTCCGCCCATAATTAATCCTCTCACACCTCTGGTTCCGGTCCAGAAAATTTCGAGTGGAAAATTTTCGATTAAATACCGCGGAAATGAACGTATAAATTATTTGTGATGAACTTCTCGATCTGGTTTCGCGAAAAATCCCCACGGTATTCCCAATCTAGTTGATCAACAAGTTATATTTGATACGCCATTACTCGAGTACTGTGTTAATACGTATGATATCTTTATAAATTAATCGCCATTAGACAAAATACCATTTCGAAACTTAAAATCTTTCAATTTGTAATCCAATAGTACTGAAAGTTTACCTGGAAGTAGTTATCCTTTTTGTAGAAACTAATAAATATCGATGCTTATTAAGTACCTATTTAATACGTATTAATCATGCTTATACGGGTACAAGGTAGAAAATTCGAAGGTGTTTCTTGTACTAGAAACATTTCGATGTTTTTGCGAAAATTCGAAATTAATATTCGCTTGTAAATCCCAAATAATGTATAAAACGAAGTGATGTTTTGTATGTAAATGACCGAGAGTATATATTTTTATAAAAATAAAGCTTAGCGAATTAATGATAAAAACGTGTAATAGTCTGTAAGTAGTATGTACTATGTACTCGTACGTCAATTCTCAATTCATTCTTTACGAGTGAGTTGCAAGTATAAATTCTTCACACCTTTTGTCACATCCGCTAACAAGGAAAAATCTATGAAAAACTGTCAATTGTTTGCGAGAATTAGGCTCATTTGGTCATTAATAAAACGCTACAAATACAATGTAAAACTGAAATATTTCCTCATAAGGTGTAATTCGGAGGGATACTTTGATTTACGTAATTTCCTTCGAAGCCGAGGTGAATACGATACACATTGTGCACGTTAACCTCAACTTAATTCAGAATTTCAGCATTTCTCTCCTTCCTATCGCAAAATATGCATAATTACAATGCTACACACCAAAACCTTCTATAATTACCCACTTCAAGATGGTAATAACAGGTGAAAAAGAGATTAATTTGTATGATTTAATTAGAGGTACCTACTTACGTATAATTTACTCGAGTCTTGAGATAACAAAGTAATAATAACTCAAAATGATCATCTTGAAAAATATCCAAAATTGGTTGAAATAATTGATAAAACAATGGAATTTTTTTCAAAATTGAACGAGCTCGTGAATAATATTTGTAAAATAATTATTTCCGTATTTACGATGATTTCATTTTTATTGTTTTTATAAGATTCTAGTATAGATTATATAATTTGGCTAATATCTTCTTTTTCATTCGTTAATTATTCAAGGAGAACTGGTATTTTTCTCGAATATGTATAAAAACGATATACAATACCTATGTTAGTGACTCGAAAATGAACCGTATTACAAAAATGGAAAAGAAATGTTTGTATTTTAAGCGCATGTTTTGTGAAAAACATGCCATTGTAACGATACCGAAGCCAAATTTCGGTATAGATGAAAATAACGTAGGTAATGAAATGGTTTTTAAGTAGTAATGAAGCAGTGAAGCGTAATTCTGATCAGTAATTAAAAACGAAAGGTTCTAGTTTGGTATCTACTATCTACGTAGTACCTCTACTTAGTACCTACGTAGATCAAGTAATCGTAATAATTATCACGTCATTCACGTCCGTTTCGACGTTTTGCATTTGCAGAACCGCAAATCGTCCTTGATTAAAACCACGAAATCATGTGTCATAATATCCAAAAGTTGTAGGAAAATGTACGTGGAAAACGTACGATGTTTATACTAAGTAAATACGAACATGATAAAGAAGGTTCCTGGAATTCGAACATTTCCTACGTTTCCTTGGCAAGTACTTTCGGTCGTGTTTGATGTGTTTTTGGAGTAACATTTTGGAGATTTTGCGAAACGCATGTTGGAATTTAACGCATTAAATTATGCGACAAAACGACAAAAGTACGCATTATGCATGCGAATTAAAGTAAACACAGTTTTCTCACCTTGAACTATGCATCGTGATCTTGATAGTGTCCGGTGGAGATGCCTCTCGAGCATGACTTCCGTACTGCAAGTCGAGTGGATATAGTTCAATAACAAACACCACATAAGATGATTAATTAGTTCAAAGATGGAAAATCGCGATGAAATAATTGAAACGTAAATTTTACAGAAGCAGAAAAACTCGGTAGCCGGTACGTTGATCGAGTTCGATTTTGGAACGGAAACACGACATAACTCAAGCTCGGGTTGATGATTAATTACGTTGAAACAATTAATTATTCACAACTATTTCAAAAGATACATCACTTTTTCAAATTAATAGAAGAACGACACGAATTAAAAAAAATATATAAATCTTGAATCAAAAATAATCAATCAACAATTAAGGAATTTAAATGGCGGGCGCGAAATTCAATGTTGCCAACATGCTCGTAAAAAGGAATAAGTTTAAATTCCCGTCAGTGCTGCTACAGATAAGTAGCAAATTTGTTTTTTATTTTTTATTTTTTTGGAATCCTTCTTTCTGCTGCGATATTTTGATTTCTGGGAAAGAAACAGAGAAAACTTAGAAAGTTCAAATTGATCAAAACTTCGAAATTAGAACCAAATCGTTTTTATAACGTTATTGAAGCGTTAAATGTAGAAATTGAAATTGAACGCAACAATAATTGCGCATATTTTATCAACATTGTAACTTAATTAAAATAACGAACCGTCAAACTAGGATAGAATTTTAAAGATATCATCTTTAAAAATATGTAAATAACAATCAACTAAGCAAAACAACAATCGCGTGTTCATTTGATAGTAACATAGAATATTCGTATGATCTTTTAGCGATACATATAATTCTGGTCCTTCGTTCCTTTCATATATTTTTGAATAAAATTAATTATTTTCTTCCTCAACTTCTTGCATTTTGGGATGTAAAACATCACTGAACGAATAGTTAATATTATGTGTATTCTTTGACGTAAGTAAATTGGTTGAAATATATGATTACGTCTAGAGATTAAGACAAGCTTATTTTCTAATCTTCTGAAATTTATTACATGAAAACAAAACATAATTTTGATGAGGTAAGCAAACAACGACATCGCCGAAAATTAAAAACACGAAAAATTCCATCAAATGTTTTTTTAAATATAGGTTAGGCTTTAGTTCAGATTTTGGCAACGAAAACAATGATTAAGATTTTTCTGCACGATCATCCGAGAATTTGGATTATTAAATATATGTATTAGAACCGAAGGCATGATGTATACAGCATACGCAAACGATAATTTAAAAAAACAAAAACCTGTTCTTTTTGATAATTATATTTAGTAGATGTATTTTTCGCATGAATAAGTTAAGTTCTGCATTAAACAGAATGTTAAGTTTTACGGCTGAGAAAAAGAAATTAATAATAATGGAAGGAAAATCCGATAGAAATGACGTCATAAATTTTTATTGGTAAACTCAAAACTGCAATTAAAAAAAGGGTTCTCAGTATTAGTACAAAAGCTAAGACGGTTTTTAAATAAGAACAAATGATGAAAAAAGTCTGATAATTTAATCTTTTGAATCGATAAACCTCCTCAAAAGTTTCATTTGAGATAAGAACGAAGATCAGCTAGGTGAAAAACTAAATAACAGTCATTTACATTTTCAATTTATACTTTAAATATACTATACAGTTCGTTCATACAATTTTTCTTAAAGTAAAAAATTTGAAAACCACTGCACTTGATTCCACGACCAAATGATAGAAAATTTATCGAAATAGACTCGTTGCGAAGGTTAAATGCACCATCAAGGTATTAGCATCTTGAACTTGCGATATCAACAATAGCTCGCGGCTGTGTCAAGTCTGCAACTGGTTTACGACGGCGAAGTGTTTATAAGGAAGCACGTGGATTTGGTCAGTATCAGTTCATCAAAATTCGCCGGTTGTTAAAGTTACCTCGAGTAGTTGAACCTTTAAAACTATTTCGCAAAAATGAAATCCTTTTCGATCTTAACCATTGTGTTGAGTGTATTCGTATGCTACATCAGCGCTGAGGACAAAACCAGTCAGACTCAATACACAACCAGATATGACAATATAAATTTGGAAGAAATTTTGTCTAGTAAAAGGCTCGTAAATAATTATGTTCAATGTTTGGTTAATGGAAAACCATGCTCTCCTGAAGGATTGGAATTAAGAAGTAAGTAAAATTTTGAATATTTTTCGACTTGTGAAATTTTATCGATGTTTAAAAATTACTTCACGAGTTTTTTCATTTTAAATTCTTACTTTATAGCTTTTTTGGTAAAGTAAAAAATTAATGCGAAATTAGAAAAATATTTTTCATTATTATGTATGGACCTAAAATTTTTTTTCTGCGAATCTGTAATTTATTCACCGTTTAAATTAAATGTTTTGATTACACTCCAAATAATTTACATTTTTGGAAGACAAATAAACATAAAAAGTTTTCCTTGTTTTTGTATTATTAACATAATTGCATAATCAAATTTCAAAATTATCAAACACTTTTACCAACATACGTATTTCGTTACACTTCTTTCATTTTTATCAAATAATTATTTATTAAATCTAAAAATTACCGAATTATGCGCAGTGGATGGTTAAAATTTATCCTAAACTCTTCATGTGAGAAAAACATTATTTCCGCTTCTTTTTCAATGTCTTATAAAGTAAAGGTGAACTACTTTATGTCAATGCTTATGGTACAATAAATGAATGCGGCTCTAGTACGTGATAATATTCTCAATGACAAAATGATTTTCGTGCTTCTAATCAGAAAAAACGAGTAAAAACTTGGCGAAATAAGCTATACCTATGTAATTAAATTATTTTTAAGTAAACAAAAATACAACGTCAATAAATATAATTAAGTTAACATTTGCTTTAAAAAAATCATCCAATTTAAGCCAATTTGAGAAAAATGAGTGAATATCTTTAGAAATATTTTCACACAAATTACCAATAAAGCCAGAAATTCTAAACGTTACTTATTGAATTTCATTCTTAATTTTACAGAAATATTGCCCGATGCTTTGAAAACTAAATGCTCCAAATGTTCGGATAAACAAAAGCAAGGTGCCTTGAAAGTTATCCAAACAGTACAGAAAGATTACCCAGAAGAATGGAAGAAATTGGTTGCGAAATGGGATCCTACCGGAGAATACTTCAAGAGCTTCGAAGAAGAAGCTAAACGCGTCCAAGGTCACGCCTAAACGTTTTCCTGATTTTTTTTCCTATTCCGATTGAAAGTGAAATGTGCATTTTAATATAGTTTATAATTTCAACATACCGAAAATGATATTAAAGTCACTCCAATTTTTTTTCTTGTTAAAAAAAATCATCGATGTTTGAACCATTATTTTTTATTTAATAATTTATTAAGGTAATTTTATTGTGATATAATTTATTATTTGAATAAAATAAATCTGAACTTCAAAAATTGTGTAATTTTGTAAACGCTGGTAAAAAATTTGGGCACGATTTTTGAGAATACTTTCAATTGCGCTTTAGGTAATCGGAAAATTATATTGCCTGAAAAAGTCATTTGAAAGGTGAAATTGATAAATCGCCATCTCTTTACCTTGGTAGAGTACCTAGACCTAGTACCTTAACTACCTAAAATCTATAAACCACATCCTTGAAGAAAAAAAAAAGAGGAAAATTCAATAATTCTTTTTCGTCTAGTATAAAGAAAGATTCACTTTTTTCGAAGTATCGGGAAAAAATTTACAAAAAAAGAGAAAATTCAGAGTCGTATAAATATTTTGAAATAACATTTTTTGAAAATATATTCGTGAATCAGGGGGCATTGATTGATCACATCAAAACGAAAAGAAGATTTTATCGTCGACGGATCAAGTTCCTCTCCAAATTACAATATTGCTTTTACGGTTTTCAAAAACAAAATAATAAATACATCGTTTTTCAAAAAAATCAAAATGTAACGTTTATTACCTTCAAGTTCAAGGATACGGAGTATGGACATGACCCTTTACTCGCTTTGCGAATTATGTCATGTTAAAATATATTTGTCAAAAACCTATATTAAGAAATTTATCGGGAGTTTCGGAACTTAATGAGCGATTACTAATTTGAGTTTTGGAATTTTGGAATACGTACTATAAATTAATTCAAAAATTCAAATTTAAAAAATAATTTCCTATAAAATGAAATTATGCAACATTTCCTACATTCGATTCCTGAAATAATGGCCTACGTAATATTACAGTGATAAGGTGACACAACGATAAATTTTACGTAATTTACGGTAATTCTGTAAAATACGTTTACCAGGTTATCAAAAATTTCATGACGAGGGTGTGCTTTCATTACAGAAAAACACGTGTGATATTGAAAGTTTTCGTATTTAATTTTATTTGCTTTGATTGTTTTGAATTATTGTTAATTTATGTTTATTATTGTGTTGTTTCATCTTTCTCACGCATTCATCTTCCTTTAAAACAAATCATAATGATTGAAGATCGAATAAAGTTGTACAGAAAGGCAGGAGGTAGTATAATTGATCACAAGCCGGTGTTCTCTGCCAATTCCAAGTAAATATCTTGTTCTGATCATATCTCCACTCAAAGGCAGAAAGGTAGTAAATTGGCGATTTTACTTTGCAGAATACTGTATGTTGGATCCGGTCCTTTATTACGTGCCTTCAGTACTCATACCGGAGAACTCATTCGAGACCTTGATCTTGCAGTGATCGCGTGTGATACACCGGAAAGCGGTATCGTAGATATTTCTATGCATCCATTTAATAAAAATGAGATCATCGTATGCTTTGAAGAAGGTCGCATTATTACATGGTCGTTTGAAGCCAACTCTGTCGTTCATAACATCGTAAGAGGCAACAGTTTAAATTTTTGGTTTCTTTGAGTTTATGTTATCACAATACTTTTTACTGTAGAAATTAGATATACCCGACTATAGAGTAGTACGTATGAAAATACATGTGGTTTCGGAAGAATTTGAAACTTTTGATGTTATCCTTGCTTGGAAATCAGCAGCTAATAAAGTTGAATTGTTATTATTTGCTTACCATACCGGAGATCTTAAGACCACCCTACCAAAGAGGTAAGTTTAATTAACATATCCTGAGATTCGATATTTAATCAACGGTTGTTGTTTAGGTTTGATTTCTTAATGCATAGTTGGTCAGTTACCGAACGTGGAGGTAAAGATTTTATAGCTGGTATCAGTGGGAATGCTTTGAATGTTTTTAATTTGAAAACTAGTAAACCAAGTAAAGAGTAAGTTTCTGTCTTTTAAAACGGTGACTTGGATTGGGCGTTTTTAAAGAGATTGTATTTTCAATAGTATTAAGATCGGCGGTAAAAGATATTTCACATGCGTATCTTGCCATCCCTCTGAAGAATGTATCGCTGCAGCTGATAATACTGGAAGAGTTCTGTTATATTATGATTTTTTAAATCCTAAGGATAAGTCTCCGTACACTGTCTACCATTGGCATACGTTGCCTGTAAATGATGTTGTTTTCACTTTCGGCGGTAAGTTTAGTAAATGAAGCACATACATTAAGCAGAGGTTTTTCTCTTTTCATTTATTTTATATCGTTTCAGGAAGCTCTTTTATTAGTGGAGGTAACGAACACGTTTTGGTTAAATGGACTGTGAGTAATCCAGATGTGAAGTACTTCTTACCTAGGTTACCTGCTCCCATTGTACATGTTACCGTAGCTCCTGATAACCAATTTGTGGCAGTTTCCACATTAGATAATGGTAAAATATTTTGCTGTGTGTGAATGAAAAAAATCAAACGTTTTGATTTAAATTTATCATCTTCAGGTGTTTTGATTGTGGATGCTCAAAATAAAATACATTGCTCGGTGCAAAACTTTACGTGGGGATTTTTAAGCGTTCCTGGTCAAAGGTTATTCCCCGGCGGACTTGCTATAGATCCTCGCTCCAATTGTATAGTATTGAATGGCAAACCAGGACATATTCAGTTTTTCTCTCCACAGTACTCTTCCTTAATCTACAACGTAAGTTCATGTTAGTATCTCGAAAATTTACGTTATTATGAAATTTCATATTTGGTTTCAGATGGATATTGTTAGTCAAAATTATGTTTCTCAAGAAAGAAATAAAAACATAGCAAATTCCGAAGTTGTAGCTATGAATTTTAGTCCCGATGGTAATTGGTTGGCTACTTCGCAATTCAGAGATGACCCTGATTTCAAATCAGATACTATACTGAAGTTTTGGATGTTCGATCGTAAATCTCAATCGTAAGTTGAGGAATTTTTTACCGCGTCTTAGATTTATTTCATTATAATATAATGTTTTTTAGGTATAAATTAACGTCTTATATAACACTGCAACATAACGTTAAGAAGATTATTTTTCAACCCTTTGAATTGGAATCTGGATCAGAAGGAATTGTATATTTTGTTGCCACATTATGCTCAGACAACAAGTTTAGATTTTGGATTAATAATACCATTAGTAATACATTGTGATTCATTTTTTAAATTATGAATATCCGGAATATTGATTTTTGGCGTTTTATATTCAGAACATCCAGGACACGGTGGATCGTGGACGTGTCATAGTATCGGGTACTACAAGGATTACTCGTTGAATGATATCGCTTTCAGTTGTGATGGATCTTTACTAGGAGCAGCATTTGGACCATGTTTTACCGTTTGGGATACAGAAACCAATAATATGAAATGTAGCCTTACCAAAGGATCGAAAAAATTAAAGTAAATATTAAATTATTTTTGAAGTTTTGCGAGAATGATAATTTTATTTTCATTTTCAGTCAAGTAGCATTTTGTAATGGAGATTGTTCGTTCATCGCAGTCACTTGTACCGATACGACGATATATGCTTGGAATTTATTATCTCTTACGTTAGCTTGGAGTGTAGATATGGAAATTTCTTGCCTGTTAGCTGATCCTAGATCCGAGTTTGTTGCCGCATTTACAATGGATAATTCATGTAATTTGCTCGATGTTAGTTTTACCGCGAGGTTAGGTAATTTTAATTTGTCTTTGAGTTCATATTACAGTGTATGTTTATCGAGCTTCATCATCTGATTTCGTTTATAAGAAAGAGAAAATTTGCAAAGATAGTGACATCTTGAATGCCATATTTTTCCCGGCCACAAATAACGTAGACTACCAGAATACCGATTCTAGCTCGCATTGGCTGTGTAATTCGTCTTTGTATTTTTTCACTTCAGCTCAGGTGCGTACCCGCGAAGTAAAGGCGATATCCGAAATATTAATAACTACGTAAAATATTCTTACAGAATTTATTGGTGTTTGAATACCAAAACAAAGAAACCAAGTCAGATAATTTATCATTTATTCCTGAAAAATCTGCGGTCACGCCGTTCCAAGCATTAGTCGCTAGTGAGGCAGTTTCGAGCGTAGAGAAATCAGAAATTAAATCGCATTTACAATTAGGAGCATCGTGGTCTCAGACTGTTACTCAAGTATGGCTAATATTTAGACGATTGTGTATAATCAGCTCGATATTAATGTTATATTTTTCAGTTTATTCAATCTCCTGCCCATGCCATGCCTCCGGTTCATCTGCTGACGGAAACTTTATTAAGATCATTAATTATCAGTCGAAAAGTGTGAATAAATATGCAATAGGATGTTCGTGATACATTTCGTTGCTGGTCGCGAAGTGAAGGTCATTACGCAGAAGAAATCATAATAGCGTCGACGAACTGGATAATAGTAAGTTGAGTTGTGTGATCGCTGTGACATGGTGATTTCATTCTATGGAAGTTTATCATCGCGTAGGCCTTTCTGATGGAAGAGGTTTTTTTACTGTGATCTACATGTATTAATAAGCATAGGAAGTTGCAATCGATGTTCGCTTGACATGTTTGAATTATTGATAGGAATTATTTTTATTTATACGAATTAAAATTTTTTTTTCGAATTCTGCAAGTTCTTGTTTGATGTGTTATTATTGTGTAGCCAAGATCTAGGGAATCTTGTCGGTTTATATATGGACTGCACTAGTATTCTTTGAGTTTTATTGTCCAGTTTTGTAGAATTTCTCTTTTTGTACCAGTATATCACGTATTTAAAAAGTAAACCGAAGGTTGAGTAGTAGGCTGTTTCACCTAAACTGATGATACTAGCTCCAACAAATAAACCAATGGCTCCTCCGAAGTATACTATAAATCATTTCACATTCCTGCTTTAATTAATTGATCAAATAAAAGAACCTTAGTATCAAGATGATTACCTATCAAATCCTGTCGTTTTCTAACCACGTTTCTTTTGAACTTTTCCGATGGTAAATGGTTTATTACAAGCTCTATGACTGACGTTTCTTCTTCATTGTTTCTATCGAACGAAAAAGTTTTTTATTCTTCTAGATTTCATGATGATCAATTATTACCTGAAACTTTCTTGCGATATGATTTCCATTTCTATATCCTCGCAAGATGGTAAACAATCACAGGATAGCCCTGGTTTGTCTTCCCACTTCGGTTTCAAAACAACAAAATCGTTGTACATTTTACTTAAACAGTTCAAGCCTTCGAAATTGCAATGTAGATTCTCATCTAAAATGAATTGTATTGTTGCAATCAAATCAGTTTTGGAACGGATAACTTGATATTTGATGGAATATCAACGTAAAAATAGTGTCAACTATCAACGGTGAACTCACTAGCTTTTGGCATAAGATGCGAAGTACAATTACATTTCTTTAACTGATTATGCATCCTGCAATTAACCAAACAAGCGCTGTAGCTATACTTGTCGCTAACTTCTAAGAAATTTTCTTCGGGAAAACGACAATTGCGTTGATTTATTTCGACAAGTCGCAGTTCAGGTTCATTTTCGATATCTTTTACTGATATAGAATGCTTTGTGTGAATATTCGGAATTGATTTCAATGTTTCCGATGTTATAGAATTATAAAATGGAATATCATATTCGGAATGGACGTAAACCTGAAAAATTATCCTGTTAAAAGAACCATTAATATGATGAAGTTACGGACGAACTTGAATTAATGCTTCCGTTTTAATCACGATGCTCGCTTTGCCATGGAACCGATTCGAATACAAGTTAATATCTGAATATTTGTATCTGGATTAATATTACTTGAATAAGTGATGATATCAACTGAAATTTTATTATATTTTTTCAGGTAGGTAGTAGGTACCGACTTTTGAAGAGAATTCATGCTTAGAGTGTAACATATTCCCAGTTCTGATTCCTTTGCTTCAAAATACTGGCAACAATTAAACGATTTATTACCATTCCAGAAACATTCCGATAGCAGTTTTTCACATGGACTTCGGATCTATAAAATTTACGATTTTAGTTTTTATTACATATAAACATTGTCCTTTTGAAAAGTATCGTTGTAAAGCTACCGCTTCTGATATTTCTTTGTAATTTTTAGTTGGACATTCGGATTCGGAATTGAAACAAAATTCATTCATAAAATAACCACTTCCTTTGAAGAAAGCTATTTCTTCCAAAACTTCATCGATGTTGTAATCACGATCTTCACCGAAAATTCTGCAAACCGAAGAGAACACTTCAAAGGTTGAAAATGCTCAGTTTTATTATTTTTATTTCAAATAGGTGAGTTTTTAAATTTGAATTTTTATTGCAGTGGGAGTAAAAAAACTAAAAGTTGAATACAACTACCTGGATGAGTATTCAGCAATAGATTCCTGATTTTCGATTTCACAAACTGAAATAGCTGGAAATGTGGTGTTCCAATTTAGATAATTTGTTTCCACTACGTAAGTAACTGCATTATGCCGATAGGCTTCTATTGACGATAACATTAATTTTATGGTCGCAAACCAACTCGCTATGCAGCATATTACCCAAAATAATCTGAAAGCAGAAATGTATATCTGTACAGGAATAACTCAAGAGTCAACGTTGGAACACCCTCGAGAGAATTTTAAATTCAATTATTTCGTAAAGAGAACAATAATGGAAATGTTTCGCTTCAAGTGCCTACCTTTCGATCCAGTGTCTGTCATCTTCCACTATGTAATGTAATCCGTGAATCGACGTCGAAGCGAAGTACTCCTTGATGTGTTCCAATAATACCATTTTTTATTTCAGTTAAATGGTAGCTACAGCTGAAAAATACATGAAAAAGTAAAAGAAGGGAAATTGGACTGGTCGGTACCATCCATGTAAAATTAATTAGAATAGAAACGGTATTTGGTTTATAAAAGCATAAAACAACATCATTACCTTTTACATACAACCTGGTTGGTTTCAAATACCACTGGTTAGTTTGTGCCTTGCGCTAGAGGTAAGTACTTAATAATAAAAAAGAAATAAAATCGAGCTCAGTTGAGTTGAGTCAAAAATAAATCCGTGTAACTAGATTACATAACAAAGAAATACAGAAAACCTTTGTCAATAAAAGTACTCCATACTTACTTTCTTTCTTAGAAAAACGCTTATATTTTTTAAAGACATTTGAATGTATGTGTAACATGGTTTATAATGATCCATATTATGTTGTAATATTATTTTGTTTGAATTTCATAGTTCCAAGTATTAGTAAAATAGAAAAGTAATTTGGTTGCATGTTTGATATGTTTACAGATAAAGTAATTTGAATAACGCAAAAACAACATGAATTTAAACCTCTTCAAGTAATTTTATGTCATCAGTAGGTTTCATTGCGTGATTCAAAATATCTGTTGTAAATTATACTATTTTTTATTCGCAAATAACTTATGTATCAAATGAATAAACGAGTTGACAAGTATATTTAGTCACAGAGCATTCTTCAGCATCGAAAAAATCATGGTTTATAAAAAATTCATACTGAGAAATATATGTAGATACTTGAAGTGTGCCAAGAAATTCAGCATTGTATAGTTAAACGACTCGTAAGTATTTTCTTAATAAGCTACAAATTAATTTTCAATGTTTGAATCACTTTTATTTTTATATGAGCAGATACTGCTGATGCCAATCCTCGTTAGGAATTTGTCATGGTGAAAAATGCATACGCATTGTATCTTTGAAAAATTGTAATAAATTACGTGAAGTTATGAATAATAAACAGGTTTGTGTGTAAGTATAGGCTAAGGAATTTTTACTAGGTCAAGGAGACCGCATGCTGATCTCATCATTTGTTCATTCGTTTTTCTATAAGACTAAGGGGTATGAATTATCTAATCTGTGTAATTTTTTATCCCACAAATAAACCCCGAGTTAAAGTATACGTGTGTTGTACTGTATGTCTAAATTAACACATGAAGTGAAATGTCACCTAATTCGAAATACTTATTCATAAAACAATGTCCTTATTCTTACAATTACCTCAATTATTTAATTTGATAAATTTTCGCCGCCACTCCGAAAGTGATTTAATAACAAAATGCCATCAAGGCCTTGTAAGTGTTTTCAAATTGAAGGTAAGGACCAACCCATCGAATAAAATGCCATTTAACTGAAGAAATGCATTAGTTTATACGTGGGCGTTTCGTTTGCTTTTTTCTTTTTTCCACAATTAACTACAGATTAACTTAACTATTCAACACACCTTTAGTTTATGCATTGCTGTACAAAATCAATTACTAGTACAGTAAGTTGTGTAATTTAATTTTAACTTCTTTAGCGTAAAACTAGTTTGCAACGCAGCAACTGTGAGAAGAAATTCTTTATAAAATTTTAATTGGTGTAGTTTTATCCCTTTTGCGTAAAGGTTTTTTGCCTACAAACGAAGTGATTATTGCATGTCTTTATCATGGAATGGAGTCGTAAATTATAAAACGGATTTGGTGTTTACTAGCTTGTAAATGAGTATTAATTTTTTCGCAGTCCGTATTACCTCAGTGAACCAACAATGATTGAATTTCGTTGTTTGTGGGATGTGCAATTATGCATGTATATTTGATGATACTTGATAATTCCAAAGTTACCCGCTGAGTTATGAGATTATGATTGAAAAAATTTTCATCTTATGTTAGAATACGGTTGCAAAGCTCAATGAAAAAGAAAATAATTATAGTTTGCTCGATGAATTGAAAAAGGCATATCGATTCCAAATTCCATTGATTTTGAAATTCAAAAAGAAAAGTGGGCTTGGGCAAATGGCGTTTGATGAGAAATTCAAGTAATTTTCTGCAAATAAACACAAAACTTGATGATTTTAAGAACGCTTTTAATTTATACATAATACATAATTATTATGTAATTTGATTTTTGTAAATACGAAGTAATTATCAGTATTTTACAAATAAATTTCAAAAAAAATAAAATAAAATGAGTGGAGGGAGAGGTGAAGAGTGGAACAAAATTGCGTCAGTGTAGCCATTAATAACGCCAAAGTATCGCTAAAAGTATTTCAACGAAATTAATATTTTTCAAAAATCGTAAAATTTGAAACTGAATTAATAATAAGAACTTGAAAATTAAAAATAGATACAAAGAATCTGATATTTTCCAAAGCTTCATTGTAGTATCAGTTATTTTTCATTTTTATAATAGAAGGGAGAACATGACGTCATACTCTAGTGATTTAGTAACACTGATAAGCAAGTTTTTATTTTGAAAATTTTATTCTACTGAGTACTGATCCTTGTTCAAACTTGAAATTAAAGTAGATATTATTTTATAAGTTAATTACAGTATATTAACTAAAAATTGAGTTGCAAGTACATTCTCTATTACTCAATACCCGTATTATTTTAGTTTTTAACCTACGAGTGTGTTATCGTGAAGTAATCGTCAGCTATAATTTCATGAAACGTATTGTTTCATTTCTGCGAAAGCATATGCAAATGATGGAAGTACCGGCAATTCTAAAAGTAAGTTATTACATTATCGATAAGCATTACTCACATATTCACTTAGGAATTCACCCTATTCTACTCATTGTTTATTTTCTAATCAGAAATTATAGTTTACGAAACGCATTAATTTGCTAGCTGCTTAAACATGAAATTTATCACACGTTCGCGTCCAGCTTGAACCATTACATCATGTCTGAGTAAATTTTTATAAAAAGATTACCAAGATATGGGAGTACCCTCGCATATGTGATCTTTCATCGGTACAGTATTTCTTTTTCAATTAATGCGATCAAGGTCTCCGAGGGAATGCTTCATCGACTAATTTTAGCATCATTACATGATACGTCGTTAGCTCATTACTCTGTAGCAGCTTCCGTCTGCGGTTCCTCACTTTAATAAAATTAGTTTTTTAGTACCGAAATTCGTTGTTATGGACAGCTTTATATGCCGCGTTGAAATCTCTATGCGTGGAAAAATTACCGGTGGACAGATCAGTGGTCAAGTTTAAGTATGCAATGCAGTGAGCATGTAACACGTATAAATTGACGAATACCCGAGACCACCTGTGGATTCTTAATTAACCAACGTATACTTGACAAAGTAACAATACCGCGGATATAAATCAATTTCAGATTTTCACTTCTTTATTAGGAAAACTGTCGCGTTGAAAAATTTAGTATTCGATGACCAATGTTCGCATTTTGTATGTTTCCAGAGTTGAATATTTTATGTTGATCAATGATTAGTAGATTCCGTATTCGTAAGACGATCTTTATCAGCAGTCTGGTTCTTTACGAGTGTCACGAGCCGATACACCGAAAAAGCATTGTTTGATTAATGAAGTCCATTGATTCACTTCGTGGAATACGTTTAATTGTGCAATAGGAATAAGTTTGCTATTTTTTCGGACTTGCTGGTGTCTTATGTCAATGTGCCAATGAAACACATGTAATGATTATGTAATTTGGATCGTTGAAGGATATTTTAATTGTTTTTATCAATTTAAAAAAGCGGAAAGCTTGAACGGTGGTTTGCAGATTTTCATCGTAAGACTAACGAGATTTTTACTATATTAATTGGGTTTTGTTATCAATAGACGTATCAACACGTGAGCGCATAATTCAAAACCGGTTTTCAATGTATACCTGTAATTTTTCCTCTTAAATGAATAATACGGTGACTTATTTGTATCCGCGAAATCACTATAATTAAAATAGACGCTTAGTGCACATCTTACGAACATCGAATCGAGGGAACTACATCGTATACCGGTATACGTATGCAAACTACAACGTGACGTCGTTTGGCGGATATTTTTCCATATCATTTGTAAAACGTTATGTCGCTTGAAGCTTTCAATACGGTAGTCTCAAGATTGATTTTATCCTGTTGAATGCCGAATATATGAAATCATTTATCAACGACTTTCTTTACGCTTGTAATTTGTTGCTGTTGAAAAATTGTATCGCTCGGAATTCATCTGCCAAAGTCTGAAACTTTAATACAGTCTATATAAACCATTTACCTTAGGTGCAATTGTTTGAAAATAATTGAACATCAATTGGAATATCGTGATTTGTGTTTTAAGTAGGTACATAGATACGAGTTACACGTGGTTAGTTGTAATTTTTTGATGTTTTTTTGTTCCAGGCGAATTTGACTTGAACGATGGTGCAAGTTTTGAACGGAGTGAGAGGATGAAGAAAGGAAGCGAAATTCAAGGTTGGTTTTTTTATACTTGATTTAAGTTTTTTTCTCTAATTTTTTTGTAATTTGAATTGTAATGTTCTACTGGGAGTTGATGCACTTCCGAGTTTTGATTTCCTCGTGCAGATTCGTATCAAGTTGTCATCCAGAAACGTCGTAATTCGAATTGAGGTATGTGCAGGAAAATTGAAATTACTCGTTGGTACATTTTGAATTTTTATTTAAAATGATGTAAATTGAATTACACATATTTGGATTAAATTTAACAATTCCGCGTACAATTTGCGCCCTATTCGAACAACGTTCGAGAAAAATTTGTTAAAAAACTACTCGGCACGTTTTGCGTACGCGATCGCCATCTTAATAATGAAATTTACGATAGTACGAACGCGAACCGAAGAGATCAACGGAATCATATTCATGACCTCACAAGAGCGCCGATCAAATTCATTGAATCTTCTTCCAGAACAAAAATCCACGAATATCTACCGCAACTTGAAATTCCAACAAGTTGTGTCTTATATTTGAAATAAATTATCTCGTAAATCAGAATATACACCAAATCAAAATCACTACGAGTTACGTTTTAAATGATTTTTAAAATAATCCCAGAATTAACCTCCAAAAAGGTTTCTTCGAAATCGAATTTTTCTACATTATACGATACAAATCGAAAAAATATAACTTCACAAGGTAATCTCCCGACTACGAGAGTTCCGATGGAGAGTTAATTTGCATGATAGAATTCCGGTAGATTTCGAAGACAACCAGACGCCAAAACGTTTATTGAGAAAAGCCGGTGATATGCGGCGACGAGACTCAGTCTTATTTGCCGGCTTTATCGCACATTTCTCGGTTGCTTCTTGGCGCGCTCTTTGAATTTCCGCATTTCAACTAATTAATTCGTTTTACCCTCGTTAATTCGCAATTACTCGGTTTTTCCTCGTAATTCGATTGCGTTAAATTTGTGCGTGATGGGATTTTGGTAATTTTTCGCGACCATTTGAACGCGGCGGTTTGGTGAAGTGGTATGCGGATTACGTAGATTTATGATTTTTTCGAGTTTTTGAAGCTGAGCTGATATGGTGATGGGTGAATTGAGGGTAATTCTGTGGTGAGTGTTGTTTTTGTCTATTTTTTCATTATTTTGGAATCGAGTATTTTTAGATCAAGATCGTTTGATTTTCGAAGTTTCAATTTTGCATTTTTTAAAATTTTTTTTAAATGTAGCATAATTTATAACATTTTATAAGTTACGTCATCTTCACTTTTTTCAATGCTTCTTTTTTCTTCGTTTTTTTTTGAAGATTTTTTTTCGTAATTTATTGTTTTAATTATGCATCGTGATCCTTGACTTTGACAACTGTTTAAAGTAATTAACCAACCAGTGTTACCTCTGGTTATATCTCAGAATGAATTGTTTTTTCTAAATAAATTCAAAAAATAACAATTTGAAGAAAAAAATCTCAGCTCGTACATACATGATCAACGTTCAACGAGTAAAACCCCCCTACTCAATCAAATCCCCCAAAATTCTTCCATAAAATAAGAAATTACCAAAAAAAATCGAGCTTTACCAAAGCTCTAAAATTATTTAAAAATATCCCCAAGAGGTTTCCCCAGCATCATCTGTTTAAGCTTTGATAAAATACAACGAAATACTCCTTTTCAACGACACAACGTGCCACAAAGCTACAATGCTCGATAAAATTTTGGACCTGTGAAACGTGTTTTCTAAATACCTCGGCTTTTTTTTTCTGTGCACAAAACAATCTCTCGGGTATGTTGAAATTCCACTTGATCCTTATTTGGCCCATCGATGTAGTTCACTTGGTTAGTATTATTTATACACTCGTATTCGCAGTACGATGTGATCTATTGGTGGTATAAGTCGTCTGGGAATATACTCGTATACAATCGTGAAGATTACACGTGTGGCGTGGTGGAAAAGTTTTGAGGAAATTTTTTCGTACCAAGTTTTATTCGAAATGTCGGTTTGAGGTGTAATTTATGCTTCGAAGGGTAATTTTTTTTAATTTTCGATTTCTTTCGTGTTTTATAATTTTTTTTTTCAGTGAAAAATTTGCAGTATTTGAAATTTTTCCGTATTGAGAGTAAAGGTCGCATTGTGTTGGTGTTCTCGATTTATTTCGTTTCTATTTTTGTTCAAATTTTTAAGGCGATTTTTCTTAAAAACTAGTAGTTTAGTGAATTTTAAATCGAAATGTTGACTGGTGCCGATTTTTATGGGCGAGGGATGGGAGAGGCATTTTGGCGATAATATTTTTATTCAACGTTTATAAAAATAAGAAAGGAGGAAAAATTGTAAAAGTTGTGCATTTTCGCTATTTATTTTTTTTCCGATTTTATCAAAAGTTGAATTCGTTACTTCCTTTACTTTTTTCCGTTAACGTGCCTTTACTGTTGCTAGGACAGAGGCACGGATCGATTAGGTGATTTTAGATTTGGGAGAGGATATTGGAGGATCTCAGGAAGGAGAACAAACGTTGGTTTTGAATAAAAGTTCAAAATTTCCTTCCAAGAAAATTTTATCCCTGACACTGATTTTTTTCATAAATTTTTTCCTATAAAACAAGAGTTCAAAGATATGCGGAAAAAGTATGAAGACAAAAAATATTTCTGGTTTAATTTTCGATAATTTTTATCTCAAGAATTTTCCAGTGAATCAAATCCTTGATAATAAAAAATTGTACATTTTTTACTTGAAAATATTTTTACACTTTTTCAAATTTTCGAGAAAAATTTTTAAGGCTTCGATAGGGTATTTTTTTATTTTATGACGAAAAAACTGCAGTTTTGATTCAAAAATAGAAGAGGAGACTGGAGAGAGGATTTTTTGATAATTTTCTTATTTAATTAAATATTTTAAATTATTTTTTATGTTTTTAATTGAAAGTTTGAGGTCATTGACCGATTGGAATTTCGCGGGAGCAAATTGAAAAGAAAATGCCCGAAAATTTTCCGGTTCCAGGCGAAATTGAAATGGATAGACAAGTGGTGAAGGAAGGAAAATTCCCAATTCGTCGGCACTTTTGAAAAAGTTCTCACCGTAGAAGTTTGCACTGAGCCGACTAAAAAAAAAATACAAGCGCTTGCATACATAATCGTAAAAATACTCCAAGTGGAAGGCGATCCGTTGCGGCGTATTTTTTATTTTTATTATGTCACTTAAAAAGAAAGTGAAAGTATTAACGTGTTTTATTTACTCCGCGGTTTTACAGCTTTCAAAAAGTTGGATGCGTTTTTTTTTTTGTCACGACCTCTACTACGTAGACGTCTTTTGTTCGCAAATCGTTTTAATGTGTCTTTTCGACGCGTTACACCATTTAAATTAAAACCAAATGCAAGACGGGCATTTTATGCAAATGATGTTTCAACGTTGTGACGTCATCGAGACACATTGTAACGTCCAAAGAAAATAGTTGGTGACAATTGTTAACATTTTTATGAAAAAAAAAAAAACTGCAAATTGTTAGTTTACGTTATGAATGGTAGAAACGTGCAAAAATACGATAAATGGTTTCGATTAAGTGACGAAATTTTTATATCGTTGATTCGTTGACGACTCCATTCAGCTGAGTTAAGCCGAAGACAAGATAGCGAAGCAAAGATGCATTTTTCGTGATACATTCATCATTACAGTCTCCCTTTCTTCTTTTCTTCAGCGTATGATTTACTGGAGCCAATAAAAGAGTGAAAAAAACGACTTTTACGAGTAATTCAACGAGAAACATCGTGGTATTCGACAAATTCTCGAAATGCCCCCCCCCCTCAACTCCCAAGTAAACACGTTTTTCTATGAAATACAATGTTTGCCATCTTTTAGAAGGTAATATCAATTTTCGTTTTACTCGTACATTGTTGGTAATTCTCGCATTTATAATAATCGCCCATTTCATAATAAACGTCGCTCGTATATAATCAAATGGGCAATGATCCAGATCGTAGATCTAACGCATCTACTTACTTCGTAATGGGTGGCTCCATAGTGATGAAAGTGTTTCCTAACATTCACCTTAAAATGAGGGTAGAAAAAGGAGGCCGTGAAGGCAATATTTCTATAGGCTTAACTTATTTTTACGTGAAAAAAAGTTGCAGAGGATTATGCGGATTTTTATATTATGAACTGGAAATAAAGAAAATGGAAAAAAATCGACTTCACACGAATGCATCTCGGAGCAATAAACCGTAACAATATAGGCTACAGTATTTGGGCGCTACCGTCGAAAATATGTAAATTTCGTAGCATCTAATCGTTAAAAATACCTCTTCGAATGCGTCGAGCTCGCTAGACAATAAGTCATTCTCATTATTTCGATTGATAGATGGCCATAAAGTTGTAGAAGCTTCTTTTTCCGCCTATTGTACGCGAGATTTTCTTATTTTACCTTTTCACGGAGCTTAATCCAGCGACGAGGTTTATCGTGGCCCATTTTGGTAATATTTCAAATTCAAACGGTGTTATTATCTTTACTGCATTTGAACGGGAAAAATAAGGGAGAGAGTAAATTGGGTAATCGCTGTGGATGTCGCAGCAAATTCGTTTTTTTTTTTCCTTCGAGGAAGTACTAAAAAATCTACGCGACGAGATGCATTTTATCATTTTACTTCGAAATCGCGTTTTGGCAAAGGGTGTTGAATTCGGGTAATTTTATTACGTCAAGTGACCGAGACATTGAGTGGTACTCGTATGCCGACTTGGGTGAAACGTCGTTGGTGAGATTTTTAATTCGTGTCGTGTTTTAGTGTTAATCATTTTGTTGAAATTCGTAAGTACGAGGAATTTAACGAGATGGTATGTTTTACGCGAATTTTGTCACGAGATAAGCAATTTTTCGAATTTAACGTTGTTTTAACAGTTTGTGTTTTTTGGAGATATTGCGTGGAGAGGAGGGGTAAAGGAGTGATAATGAAGATGTCATTTATCATTTTTGTTACTCCCACTTTGTAACGTAAATCGAGTATTTTAAGCATCTAAATTATTATAAACTTTTTTTTTCTTTTTTAATATTCATGAACTCGTGTGCTTACTTGTCTGCTTGTTGTATCTTGGTCGGGATATAAAATTAGGCAATTGCAGTGAATGAAAACCACCCACGGAAATGTTCAAATTTTGAATCGCGTAGTTATTTTTAAATATTTACCGTGTACGTTGTCAAATTTGCTTATTAAATGGAAAATTATGAAATTTCCAAGTCGTACATTGTCGCAAAGATGTTTCCACGTGTGGAAGACGAGAATTGATGCCAATTCGCCAAATGTTACCTCGAGGAAGTTTGGTACGAGATGAGGTTGATTTGGATGTGGGCGTGGTTGTGAAATGTGAATGAATATTCAGATGATAGGCGCCGATAAGGCGAATTTTACTAAAGATATTGCTTTGGAGATGAGTGCGATTAAAATGAGCTTTGATTTATGCAAAATTTTAGATTTGAATTCGGTTTGATGCATACGAGTAAAAAAATTGAAAATTATTATCGTTGATGAAATCTGATTTTTCAACAACGTTTTTATCGAGTTACAAAGAATTGGTCGTGAAAAAATTTGCAAAAATTATAAAAAAGGAATTAAAAAAAAATACTTACGTACTTAAAAATTTTCATGTATACAGGTACATATTTTTTATCTTGATTTTTTTCAAAATCTGAATGCTTTAGTTGAAAGAAATAATAGCTTGCGTACAATTCCGCAACACAGTGTGACATTTTCCTGTCACTCCGGACAATGATGTTCATCAGAACTCAGAAGACGTTATTTGATGTCACAAGCGACTCAAAACCATGCCACTTCACCGTAACAATGACTTATCATCATATCATGTCACTTGACATGCTACCATGGCAAGTCACCAAGGCAATGAAAGTCATCTATGACGTAGTATGGTGACATGAAAAAATTATATTTTTCGTTGAACATGAATGTGAGACGCATAACTCGTTTTGAGATGAGATGGAAAAATAATCACCCGACTTATCGTCACATATCATCACCACGTTATTACCACGACAAACGTCATGACATCACCATAATGTGTCATTATTAAGGTCACCATGACATGCCATTCTACTTATCACCAAGACATGATTACATGTATATGTTATTCACGACCATGACACTTTACCATTCCAATGACGTTCATCATATCAAGTCGTTGCACATCACATGTCGATCACAACCATAACGCACCGTTTTTTTAATGACTAGTCATCGTATAGCATGTCACGTATGATCTTGACATGTCACCATAACAATGACGTGTCATCTATGAATTGTTATGATAACATGAAAATATTAAGAATCACTCATGATCATGATCATGAGAAATGTCACCCTAACAATGACCTGTCATCTATGACATGTTATCGTGACATAAAAATATCAAGATCATCGCTCATGAGCATGACACGTCGCCATGGCAACCGCGTGACGCTTTTTTGTAACGCTTTTTCGTTAAGATTTTCGATTTTGTGTGCCATGGCCAAGACATGAAAATGTCAAAATCAATAGTCCTTTCCTCCTTCACTCAAAAAGATAAATTTTTGTTTCCATATTTTTTTTAATGTTTCAAAATTTAAATACTGTTACTGAAAGAAATGAAATAAATTCTTCTCCTCTTTCCTTTCCAACATTTTCGAAATAATTGCTCGACTTGACCTTTCTCCTCGCTCCCATTCTTCGCAAATCTATTCAAACTTTCTCAAGTTCGAGACATTTCCTGTGATTTTTCCAGTAATTTTTTCGGTCTGACGTCACGACAAACCTTCCTTATGCTGTATGTTTTTTTTTGAACTTGATTCGTAGACTTGAGGATGTGAATTTGAAGGATTTTCGTAAGGTCGGGTGAACATAAGGCAAACAACTTTTGAAGATGAAAGATTGGGTAATGTAATGTATAAAAATTGCGCCCATTTTTCAGCTTTTGGATACCTCAATTGGAAAACCATAACCTATTTAATGATCAGAAAGAAGCAATAAAATTGTTTTGTTGAAATTGATGCACCGCGATGCATTAGTCGATTAAATCAGGAAATTTTTAATTAATTTACGAGTTAATTTCGAACGAAAATCGCCAAAGTGATTCATTTGGTTGAGCAAGTGGGTGAAAATATGGACTCTGAGCAGTTATTTGAATTTTTGGGAAATTTGTAAAAAGCTTTACGAGTTTTTCAGCGTCTCCGTCGTAAATAATCCGAGTTTTGTTTTTCGGTTAATGTTCCGGAGGAGAGAGGAGGAGTGTCAAACACCCCTGGTTACGTCACTTGTCATACGAGTTCTCAAATTGTTTTTTCAAACGAATTTCTTCCCCGTATTTACTCGAATTCAATTTTTTTTCAATTCGTGTATATGTGGTACCGTTATATTCGGGCCACAATGTGCTGACATAAACAATATTATAATTGGCACGTTGTAATTGTAAGCTAGACCTATGGTCTTCTCTTGTTCTTTTAACACGTCTAAAATACACATATACGCACGGTTTATCGCGTCTACTTTTATTCCGTTCGTCGGAACATATCCGACGGTGTATCTATTTAAAAAAAGAATTCAAAAATCGTCATCGTTTGTTCACATCTTATCGCATTTTCGTATTAAATCATCCAAATGATTTGAAAATCGCCTCCCAATCATTTGTCTTTCTCGTTATAAATCGAAAAAGCCATCGGCGAACGGATTACTCAAAAGTTGGAAAAATTTCAAAGTAATGTAACAAAAATGCTATAAAAATCAGAAAAACATTTGCGTGTAATTTTTCTCGACCCTTATCGAAGACGTCATAAATAAAGCGGATTTCTGCTGCGTTATTGGTGCAAGTTTACGTTAGGGTGTTCATACGAGTATGTTCTAGTTCTGTTTTGTTTACTCGTATTTATTACGAAGCGTGTTTTATCGTTGATGCAACGATTGTGTTAAGTTTGCATTTGGTCTACTTATTATGCCGGTGAATTAATTCCAAATTAAGCACTTGACTTGGAGTTGTACGCAGTTTGTGTTGCTTGTATGAATAACTATTTATAAATAACGTGTCATGTATCACAAATAAGTATTTATTTCCACTTTTGAACTCGTTTTTGTAGCGCTGTATCAATAACGACCGTGAAATATTTTATGTACGAGTATCTTTGAGTGAAGAAAGTGGTACGTAAATAGGGGTGTCCCTTGAAGCATTTCGGTAATTTAATCGCATCTATTAGCCATAGGCTGTGGAGAAAGGAAAACGTGATTCTAGACTTCTTAATTTTTTAACCATGCATAGGATTCTCTTTTTATAAGTTATAACTTATAACCTACCATTTACGTATGCAAACGAAAGATTCATTAAAATTTTTAAGTAGTGGGTGTAAGTACGTAAAATGTAACCAGAAACGATGCCGCATTATGTATGAACGTAGGTACTAATCAGGAATCAGGTGTCATACATTCGGATTGCATTGTATAGTAGAACTGGAATTTCAAATATTCAACGTCTTTTGGATCTGTTGTAATGGTAAAATCAAGCACCTGTTTATTTCGGTTCATTTGCCCTGGAAGCATTTCACAGCATTAATTTTTCGTTTTAGTTATTTTTATATTTAGGAAACATTGATTCTAGGGAAAGAATAATATAAACAGGCTTTTCCGATTAATATTTAAAAGCTATTCGCGTATATGTTAATGTAATCCTAAATCTTTTTTTTTTTGAGAATGAGATACGGAAAGCGAGATGATGCGTCGTTCGGTAATATTTTACGAGTCTGGTTGCCTCGTCGTCGGGTTACAAGTAAGAAAAAATTAATAACGGGTTTTTACTACTTGAGAAAAATAATAAATTTTATTATCGCGTTTTTTTTAATGAATGAATTGTGTTAGGCTTTTTTTCACCGGTGATTTGCTGCTGCGTGTTGGGTTATCGATGTTTGTGAAAACGCGATGATGAGATGTTGAAAGATAAATGAGTTTTGAGGTGCGGTAACTTTGATTCGTGAAGAATTTTTTCGTCATTTTATACCGAGCGCGGCGTATAAACGCGAGACTGTATAAATGAAAATATAAGTTGAAATCAACAGGTAGAATAGTAAAGAGTGTTGTATTGTGGAGTCAACAGGTTGATAGGGTTAAGAGTGCTCGGAGGTGCAGAGAAGAATTTCGTTTCTTTTTTGGTTTAAATCAGAGGAAGTTAATTTTAAAGACATTTAATTAAGTGGTATTTCAGAGAAGTATTGACTATATGGATCTAAAAAGCTATAAAAAACTACCCGCTTTTGTGACTGTTGAACGGTAACTCGAATTATTCAAAGCAAAATGCAAAAACTGGATTGCAGTCACAATAGCCTAAATTGGGGATCCAAGGGCAATTGAAAAATCATTAACTTAATTTAATTTAATTTAATGTATTCTTCTACTTTATGTATCTTCTTTTTACTTATCTCTCTTTATTTTTTTTTCTTAAGCGCCCTAACAAAAAAAACTGATCTCATTTTCAAAAAATTTTTTTATCACGAAATATTAATACATTTTTGTTAATTTATCGAGTTTCAAAATGATCTCGATTATCGAAAAACTAATGAAAAATGTTGTTTTTGTTTGTTTCAGCATATTGCTTATTTGGCTTTTCGGTTTCGTCAACCAATCAAAATCCGAAGTAATTAGAGTCAATTCAGCAATAAACGCAGGTAACGTTGATTTTGATCTAATTTTTTTCTAATTTAAGTTATGGACAGTTGGTTGAGATTTTTCTTGAATTTTTAGGCTCGCTTTATATGTATTATTGCATAAAATTTCAAATTTTTTCTCGCTTCGTTGGAACCGTTTTTTAGAAATAATTAATTTTATTCCAATGGCTGAAATATGGTCATATCGTAAGAAAACTTTCATTTATGGTTCATCGAACATCGCAATTTTCATTTGCGCATTAAATTTCATCGAAGAAAAAATTTTTGAAATTCGTCGATGTAGAAATCGAACAACTCGAGCGTAAAAATTATTCATTTTTATTGCGAGTAATTTATTTAGTTTGCCCCTCGTTCGAGAATTTTTCGCATGTTGATGAAATTCGATTCGACTGTTGCAAATTTTTCGTATTTTTTCGACGGATTCGTTACTTTAATTAATCTTAGAACTTCTTCCGCATCTTGGGAGATAACTCTCGGAAAATTTTTGCTCAAAGGTCTAGTTTTTAAGGAAACTCCTCGGAAGTATTTTTACTCTCGATGAACTTACGCGGAAAACGTCGACGTAATTATTAAGATATTCTCAACGGATGTAAAGTGGCGGTTGCGGCTGCGGTAACTATGGTCTGAAATAATAATGAAATAAAACGTATCATTAACCCGGCGAAAAGCATTTACATTTTGTTAGCTTGACGCATATAGTGGGTTGAAATTGCCAGTTTTCAACTGGCTGCGGTTTTCAAAGCAGCAGGTGGGGGGGGAGGGTCATTGTGGCAAAATCATGCTCTAAAAGTTCGACTTGTTTATCAAACTTGTACAGATTTTGTAAACTACGTAGTGAAAAAATTTCAGGTCGTAGTTGTTAATTTGTATGGTAAATGGAATTGTGTCCTTTTTGGGAATACGTATTTTTCGCAACGTGTTAAAAAGTGGAAAGTTTCGAGTTTTTAACTTTCTACTTGATCGATTTGTCGCGAATAAAGTTACGAGTTGTTTAACATGCTACTCGTATTTATAAGGGAATACACGAATCTTTTTTCGTGTCGATACAATTTGAAAAATGTATTCAGCGGAACGTAAACATGCGTTACAGTACGTTTACCTTATTCAGAAAAGAAATATATCGGGTCAAAAATGAGATAAGATGAATTGTCAAAAAAAAAAAAAAAAAAAAATGGAAAAGTGTAAACTTGATACGTGTTTGGAATACATTGATATCTGAAGGAAATGTTTACGTCGATTGTTGTATTCAAAACGTGGAAAAAAATGCACGAAATGTAGATATGTAAAAGTCACAGCGAGTTGTGAATTGAAGCTGAAATATCGGTTTCAATTTCTTCCTTCCTTTTGTTTTTTACATACATATTTAACGCTCGTTCACATGAAGTAAGTATAAAAAATTCAAATTAGTCACATGAGCCTTGCTCAGCTGCAAAGTGTGCAACCGAATTCTTGCGTCAAAATAGTCGAACAACGATGGCATCGAGGGCTACTTGGTTTTGCTTACTACTTCACAGGACGTATTGCAATTGATAGATTTGAGAAAATGAAACTCAATTGGGAGTTCTTATTATTGATGCAATATCAGTGTCGTTAAAATAGTTTAGAATTGATAAAAATTTGTTTAAAATGGTTTAAAATTACATAAAAACTGTTGAAATGTTAAAATTGATTAAAGTTGATTGATATTTGCTCAAAATTGCATAGAAGTCGTGCAAAACAATTCAATTGACGAAAAATTTTGGATAAAATGGCAAAAAACTATCAAAATGTTGTTGAAATGGTTTAAAATCGATCAAAATTTGTTTCAAATGGCCAAAAAAAACCAAAGTTGTTAAAATGCCGTTAAAATTGATTAAATTTGATTAATATTTGCCCAAAATTGCACTAAAGGTTCACAAAACAATTAAACTGATATAATCGTTTTGCATATTTGTGCAATTTTGAGCAAATAATAGTCAACATTAATCAATTTTAACAACATTTTGGCAATTTTGCCTGATTTTGAGCAAACTTTATTCAAATTTTCATCGATTTAGAACCATTTCAACAATATTTTGATAGTTTTTTGTCATTTCAACTTAATTTTTCATTAATTTAATCGTTTTGCACAACCTTTGTGTAATTTTTAGCAAATATTAATCAAATTTAATAAATTTTAACTACATTTTCGCAATTTTGTGGAATTTTAAGGAATTCTAAACAAATTTTGATCAATTTTGAACTGTTGTATCAATATTTTGTCAATTTTTTGCTATTCTAAACCAATATTGAACAACTTTAAACAATTTTAACATCATTTTGGAAATTTTTGTGGAATTTATAGGAAATTTTCATCGGTTTGATCGTTTTGTATAACTTTTATGCAGTTTTGATGAAATTCTCAGCAACTTCGAACGATTTTAACAACATTTTGACAGTTTTGAGTTAATTTAAGCAATTCTAATCAATTTAAACAAAATGTTGATAATTTTTTAAGAATTTTTAAGCAAATTTTTCATCAAATTTGAACTACCTGTACAAATTTGATTCAATAGTAAGGAAATATATTATGATAAATTTCCAAAGATGGAGTACGAGCGGAGCGAAATTTTTGAAAAGTTAAATCGTTATCGATGATGTAGGGTTGGAGGGGAGGGGGAGGAGTGAGCATCAAAAAGCGTTTGAGGGTAGCATAAGGCGACCTGATCACGGGCAGCGAGAACCCGAAACACGCCCCTGTTATATTGTAATATTGAAGGAGAAAACTGCTGCTTCAGCCGAATATTTCATAGAGCAGCGAACTCATCTTTTCAGCGAATTTCGGTTGGAAAATTTCGTGTATTTTTTTTTCTTTGGTCAATTAAAAGCGACTAATTTATGTGAAATGACAGTATATTTAAAAAATTACCTCCCACAACGGAGTTCATCCATGGTAATTACTCTGTCATCGAACTAAAAACCGACAGTAACACGAGATGGTTTCAATTTGTAAAAAAATACCACGTTTCGTCGAGTTGAAAGTATCAACAGTGCTTTGTCGGTGGTTTTGGCGCGATTTGAACGTACACAGCGAAGCGTGGACACCTTTAACGTCAAATGATCTTTAAAAGCTAATGAAATGTCTCCCGGGGTATCATGCAACGTAAAATAAATTACGAAAAATAGACGCCGATTAATTTTTTCTACTTTAGAGACACGACGTGGACTTTTTTTGTGTACGGCGAATAAACGTGATTAAAAAATACATGAAAAAAAAATGCCGTCGTATGCAGGTAACCTTTTTTGATTTAAAATTAAAGAATGGAATTGTATTAAAAAGCCGTCAACGTGGAATGAAAAGTCAAAAGAAAAAGTACAAAATATAGGTAGCTTTTATTACTCGGTGTACAAATTGTAAAAAAAAAGGGTGAATCGTAGAAAAAGGGAGGTTTCTGGAAGAAAAAAAACTATGAAAAAGTACCAGATAGAAAAAAAATCAAAGGCGGCCTTAATAAGAATTGAAATAACGAAAAAAAGGCCCACTTTTTTGCATACTTTGACTTTATGTTTGTTATACTCCCCTATCGTGTTTTTTGGTTTATAACGAGTTTGAAGAGATTCTTTTATGCGATACCAGTAAGTTCCATTGAAAGTTTCGTTAGTATTTTTAATCAATTATCAATTTAAAAAATTTTTCTGCCTCGAGTTACAAGCGTAATTTGGTAAATGAGTGAAGTGCTGTTTTTTCTTTGGTGGAGTTAATAACATGCGCCATCAAAGAGCTCGCGGAGGTAGTAATTTGAAAGCTTTATCGTTAATTTCATTGTGTGATTTGAATTATTCGAGTGCGTGAGCTTTGAGGGTGTAAATTGTGTTTGATGCGAGGACCAGGAATGTTTTGAGGTTTGTAGGTGGTAATATTGCTTTTCGGTGAGGTGAAAAGGGATTCTAAGATTTTTCAAAGCTCTAAGAAGAAGGTAGTTCGATGGTCAGTAAAAGTTGTTCTCATGTCCCACCAGTGATTTCCTCAATCTTTGTTTTTTCATGTTACCAGAACTCGATTTCATATGAATATAAAGTCCTTGGCTTGAGATTAATTTACAGCTACGTCTGAAATGAATTCGTCAATTTTGAGCATTGAATTTTGTATTTCAAATAATTTCGAAAAAATTCGGTGAACTTCGCGGCAAGTCGTTCAATTTTGGCATAGTTCGCCTGATTTCGTGATGTGTCGTTAAGTTTCGGTCGAGTTCGTGGAACTTCGGCGCCTTTTGAAATAATCGTTCAGTTAAATTTGAGACAGGTTGTTTTAAGACTTTTCAGAGACGTCATTTATTTCGGTCACTCGTAGAAAAAATCGGTCAATTTCGCAACTTCTCGTTTGATTAACATGGAAATCGTTTAAATTCGGGGTAAATTGTATAATTTCAAGTAATGAATGTTTTTTCGTGTTTGAAAACTTCGTCAAAATGGTATAGTCGAAGATTCTATGTAGCTTTCAAATGTAACAAATGTTTACAAAACGTGATATTTTTTCAAGAAAAATAATGATTTTTGAGAAAGTTGTATAATGATGTATTTTTTCATCTCCAGTTTCAACAATTCACGATCCTTTACCAAAGCCCGATTTGCAAAAGCCGTCAAATAATTTTTTCGAAATCTTGGAAAAATACAAGAAAATGTAGCTAAATGGATACAAAAATTTGGAATTTTTGAAACTGTTTAAATGAAACATTAAGTAAAAAATGATGTATACTTTCTTAAAAATTAGTAAATTAAACAATTTAAAAATATAGAAATTTTAGAATGTTGAAAAATGAAAGAAAATTTGAGAAATCAGTGGGTGGCGCAGAACATTTGTACATTAGTACTCCACTTATACCAATTGGAATATCCTAAGAATAGACTTTAAATCTCACGAGGTACTTCTCTCCGTCAAATGAAAAAAAAAAAACGAAAGTATAAAAACGCAGCCAAGTAAATAAAACGCGATAAATTATCAAAAAGGAAATCACCTGCTGCGTCGTGAACGCTCGTTCACGACAAAGTCTTCATTTAAGATGGCAAAACGAGTGAAAGGCCGAATTTATGAAATTTTGAAGCACCTTAAACACGTCAAATATAGGCAGAATTTTCATGTGAACTTTTTTTAAAGCATTAAAGCTCTTTGAAAATCAAACGTCATGCGCCGTTTTCTGAAGCTTCTAACGAGAGATTTGATATGCTTATCGGAAAATGCTACGGGAAACGTTTATTGAATCAGTTCGGCGTGAATACACGAGCATGCATTGTGTTGAAGAAAATACATATTTACGTTCATTGACCGATCGCGTTTGCCATTTTGAGTGCATCGAATGAAAGCGAAAACGTCAACTTTATTCGAGAGGTATACGAAAAAGAGAACTCGTCTGGGTGATATGTAATATACGAGTAGGTAGCTAAAAAAGGCCCGAGACGACACGAAGGAGGTGAAATTCGTATACTTTTTCAACGCGCGACAAAAGTATACAAAATTCATTCGAGTCGAACGATTTACTCGCAGACAGTGAAATAAATCAAACAGGATCAAAGGCTTTTTGAACGGTCAAGGAAGTGAAATTTATTCGCGTGAATAGGTTTCAATTGGAAGTACGCGGAGTATGGCAAAGAAATATTTTCTGTGCGAGGAGTACAGGCACCTTTTTTTTCGGTTATCGTCTCCGAATGTTATTTAATCGCCGTCAAACTGAATCTTTTTTTGGCTCGACCATTTTAGATAATAATACTCGTAAATTAGAGATTTTACGCGAACTCGTATATTGTAGGATTATAGAATAGCCGAAGATGTTTCAGTGAAAAAAAAGAGCCCAGGCTAAGTTTGGCACGTGTGTTGTCTAGTCGATGCAACTACATAGAAAGTACATGCACATAGACGTACTAGAAATATGAGAGAAATTCGAAATTACGTAAATAACCGATTAGTCTAAAGATCGCGGAAGCAAAGCGGCGGAGTCTTTTTTCAAAATAAATTACCTAAAAGAAAAAATTTCTTCGTCTGACGCAGTCACGCCTTTGTCATGTACCTTTTTACGGCTACGTAATCGGTTTTCATGTACGGTGTAATTTTGTGGATATTCGCTTTATTTTTGGTTTCACAATGTTCCTCCTTTTCTATTCTGTCGTTGCAAATTGAAACATTTTTTGCATGTTTTTTATTTCGAGATCGATCATACTTATCGTCCATCGTGTAACTTTTGATTTACAGTCGAGGTAAAGTTTACGAGATGAAATGAAGCTGAAAAGATTAAAAGCACGTCGAGACTTTTAAGTTTTTCGTAACGAACACATCTTGGGAGATTTATACGTTATCCGTTTTTTTTTCGGCGTTATTTTCACGTATAAAGGCGTTATCATAGTTCTTTCATTTGTTTTACCTTTTCCTCCTTTTTTTGTGCGACGTATTTTCCAAAGCAACAAAAACAGTCCTCAAGGGTGTAAACGATCATAATGGTCGCAGCAGCGCGTTCCGTGTTCGTATTTTATTTGTTTTATCTTTTACCTAAGAAAGGTAAACAGTGAGTTAACTTTTTCTTTTATAAGTTTTCGATTATCTGATCTCACGTAAAGTGAGTTTTTTACCAATTGGAGGTCTTTTGCGCTTACGTAGGTTAACAAATGTCGAGATAACTTCAGCCTAAGTGGGGTCGTTGGCCTGGAAAAATGACGAGTTTGGTGGCAATTTGGGAAACGACACGTGGTATTAATATTTCTCGGTTTTACCTCGAAATTGATTCGTATCTGATTTTTTTTTTTAGATGCTGTCATTAACCTTTTCCCTTTATTGAAATTTTCACGTTTCGAGAATTTTTTCGAGAAGGGATTTTCATCGAAAAGAAATGCCTAGATTTTCGAGTATTTTTTTAAAAATATCGTTTCTTGGAGAAAAAAAATCAGAATCAACGTTTCCACCAAATTTAACGATAAATTACCCATCAGTAATTCGAATACTCCAGACAATTTGGGAGCAGTAGATGATACAGTATAACGGTATAAGGATGACAACGGTAAGGGAAGGGGACGGGAGGGGAGGTACAGAAATGTGTCAATATAAAGGAAACGCCATCTATTAAATTTTCGCTAAAGTTGGAAAAGAGAATAATCGAAAGTTTGTAACCGTTGATGTAGAGCGCGGTTGATATTTTCAATGCATAAATTTATTTGATAATTTCTAAAAATTTTACGTTTATATATGTACAATATTTTAAATTTAATTGTATTTTTTTTTTTCAATTTTCCAGTCAAAGAGCACAATTTACTAAACGCCATCGAATTCGAAAAACATCCAAATTCCGTGTATATCGTACCGGGCCAAGATAAATTTCCGGCTTTCGGAATTCAAGAGGATTCCGATATAAAAACTCCGTATCGTCCGATACTTCCAGAAAGATTATATCCCGAATTCGCCATTTCGTGTACGTTGGCTGTGAAATCGAAAAACGGAGGATTTATTTTCGCCGTCGTAAATCCTTTGGAAACGGTAAAAACAACATCGAAAGTTTCATAAGTATTATAAATTGGAAGAAGGGCGAAAAAAAGCGAAATTTTTTTGGCATTTTTAGGTAGTCGAATTCGGCGTCCATGTGCATCCGACGGAATGGAAAACATTGAATATAAGTTTATTCTACACGGATATCAGCAAATTCACATCTTCGCAGATAATTGGAAGTTCTTCGGTGCCATATAAAATCGGAGATTTTATTAAATTCACGTTGAAAGTGAACGCTGATGGAATCGATGTTTGGTATAATTGCAAACGGTTCGAGAGCTTGTTTCGCAAACGAGACACCACCGAGTTGCTATTTGATCCTGCCTCCATTTTGTATGTCGGACAAGCCGGACCGATTATTAAGGGGAACCTGGATGTGAGTATTTTTGTGATTTTTTATGGTGGTGGCGTGAACGATGAACGTGTTCGATCCAGCTTCGAAGAAGTATTTTAAGTATTGTCGATTTGAGTCGATTCCTGAGTTGATTGGTTTATTTTTATGAAAAATCGATTCGTCAAGGTGAATGAATTGGTTGATCGAATTGATCGAAGTGAATATAGTTGAAAAATTCAAATCGCCTGTTGAGTTGTTACTTGTTGTGATGAATTTTGTCAAAAAGTAGTGCCAGAATGAAAAAAACCCGATGACGTGAAATATTTCACAATCTTAAGTCAAAATTTTGTAAATTTGATAAATTATTCACGTAATAGCCTTGAAATGGGTGAAAAAATTCGGTGCTAGATTTTTTCAGTTGCAGAAGAAAGTGTAGTTAATTTCTTCCTTAGCCGTGATAAACATTCAAATTTCTAAAAAGCTTTGTGACGCACGAAATTTAAGTTAGAATTTATTGTATTAAAAATGTTGGTAATTATTGTCTTTTTTGATATTCGCGTATTTGTTGAAAAACAGAGTAATTGTTGGAGTGTGAGTTAAACTTTTGCGATTTGTAGTTTTATAATGGAAATTAGCAATTTTTATCGTTTTGTTTCTTTCAATATTCAAAATTCGCTTTCATATCGTCGAAAACGATGACGAAAAATTATTCAGATCGCCACTCCCCACCCCACCCCACCTTCCTACCCTCGAGCCTTCTAAGAAATTAACAACCAATTAAGTTTTTTCTCACTTTGTCACATAGCGTAATAACTTAATTCGTGTCTCTTTCTCATTGAAAAAAAAATGTTTCGCGTACTTGAAGATAGGAGAAGGGAAGGGGTCGTTTTCTTCTAGCTCTTGTTGAGGTGCCTTTTATTTAAATGCTCGACCAAACGATGATTTATCTCATGAAAAATGAAATGTTTGTAAATCATCTTCCGAATCTATTCCAAACCCTTCCTCAAACTACTCGTAGAAACGGATAATTCGCAGAAATACGGAAAAAACCGAAGTGAAAATAGGCTAAAAAAGGGGGAAAAACACGAAAATGAAATTGCTTCGTAAGCGTACAAATTGATATGAAAAAAAACTTGCAGGTACTGGAAAAAGAGAAGGCGCGCGTAAAAAAAGTACCTACGCGGAATATAACGTCGAATAAATAAAAACGAGATACCTTTGTTGATTTTTGGTTAAAAAACGAGACGAGACGAGACGAGACGGTTCGTTTGTGTTTTGGTAATTTTACCGACGTGCGCGGTGTGTTTTCATAAATGATACGAGACGAATGTGTATGTGTAATTGTGTATGTAGTATGTACGATGCAATTGCGAAAAGAAGGTAAAAAAGAGGGAAAATATCATTTTTTACGAGGCGACCATCTCGTAAACTTGTAAAAACAAACTCGTCTGGTTTTCAGCATTCGATTTGCAAAGGTGAAGGTACATTTGTTGCGAGGTAGTTAAGTTTCAAGACGATATGCGTAAGTTTGCCGAAGATATGTTACGAGTTGGCAATTTTTGCTTCTTTAGTAATTTCACGATAAACTTAGGTTTATTGCTGGAACGTATTTAACTTTTGCCAAAGTGTAGTGATGCATAATAACCGCGTTATTCATTTAGAAAAAATAAGGGGAAAAAGTAATAAAAAGGGAGAATCTTATCGAAGAACGCTTGGTAATTTCCCTGAATTATTTATTTTACGCGACTGTTAATCGCTAAGGAATTTCGAATCATTTGTAAAAAAATTTCCGGTGTTCTGGGAACAGTTCATCATTCAGTTTTGTAAATTTCTCTCGCCAACGTTTCCGCCACGTTAAAGTTCAGTTTCCGGTTTTTCCTTTTGCATTTCTTTAGCTGCGTGCTGCGGCGTTTTGTAATATTAGGGTTGGAAATTCTTCGTTAAAGTAATTTCGTATATACGAGTATAATGTTTCCGAGAGTTAGAGGTGAAAATTTGCCGAGTAATCGATGTGTAAGTGTACGCTGTACGTAATACATAGTTACATACGTACACATACGTACATACGTCTATGTATGGTTATGGTTCTAAAAGTTATACAACATTTTAAAAAAATTCAAAAACAAATGATATATAGGTCATATCGACGTGTTTGATTGTTACGATGCGATGTATTTTTATATTACCAATCGAGCACCTTGGGAGAAGAATTGTAATGGAGTTTTCCCCTTCTCGAAGATAAAATCGAAGCGAGTTTTAATTGAAAATTTACGTTGTAAATCGATTACGACGATGTCTCGGGTTGGAAATCTTTTTAGTAAAAAAAAAAAAGAAAAAATACCGTATGTTTCGTAGTTTGAAATTCCCTATAAAAGAGAATATAATTACTTTTCTAATGCTTATTCTTCGCGTATATACGAACTGATGAGAAAGTTCCCCGCTTTCTCCTTTTAATTGAGCATATGCTCGAAAAAAGAAACGTAGAATTCGTTTATTAAAAATTAATGCGAAGGCTTCGCAGTTTTGTATGGTCGGAAAAACAAGGGTGTATTTAAAAATACGTTTTCAATTCGTGTACGTATTTTTACGCGTTGATTGTCAAGCGTGTCGTGTTCGTTTGTTGTTTTTGTGCAATCATAATGGCGTGTAAATTTTGAATTTTTGGCGAGTCGGTTACAATGTAATGTGCGAAAAATGTGAGAGAATTTTTGTGGAGGTGTTGGATAATGTGAAATTTTTAATCTGTCGAAAATGGGAATGGAGCGAATTCACGACAAATTATGACGCATAATTGGTCGAAATATATGTGCTCGTATGTAGTTTCAGAATGTGTTGATACTTGGGCGAGTTTAGAAATTATTCAATTTTAAAGCGAACTTGAAAATTCGCAATAGGTAACGTAGTTGGTTATGAATAATAGAAAGGTTTTGTGATATAGTTGAACTCCTGATTAAAGAATTTTCACTGTTGTCATGTCTCAGTGTCCTTGGAAAATTATACCCGCATGAAGTAATGTTGGTAAACGCAGCACGAATCATTTTTTGCACGATTGAAATATTTGTACGGTACAGATTTATATCTCACGAGGGAACTTTGTGAATGAACTCAGTCTAAATTGAATGCTCGTTGAGTTTTTGTAAAGAGATTGTGGAAAGGAACAATGGTCAACGAAGGTTTTCTTAAAATTCTGCTGTTAAAGTTGTTTTTTCAAGTTGTTAAATTGAATAATTATTTGATAAAAAATTTACATTTTGATGATGAGCGAACGATGGTTACGAGTATGTACTATATCAAAAAACAAATCAGAGTTCCCTTAGTTCCTTCATTCACGTTTCAACGTTGTATCATGATCATTTGCGAACAAAAACCAAAAACCAAATCACGATTATCATCGATAACATAAATCACGTTTACTTATCGCGTCACGTACTCAAACGGGAGCGATTTGTTGATTCAAGGTCACATTAAGCTATCCCCCACTTACACGTGCCAACGTTCATGCCATGGTTGCAGGGTGATTAACCACGCCCATTAGCTAACGTGACCTTGAATCAACGAACCGCTTCCATTCGTGATCATGACACGATTAATCAACGTAATTCCTTTATTGTAAATCATGATACGAGATTTTTAGTTTTCGTTTATGTCGTGTGAATGATGTTGGCACCCATGATTTTTTTTTCGCTTTTAATTTTTTCATTACGTCTTGAAAGTTTAATTTTGACTCAATATGGTATTAAAAGTTTATTTTTAGTCGCCCTCAAAATATCGTAAATTCTCGGAGAGTCGTATAGATCATTTCATTCAACAATAAAATATCAACGATTTGGTATCGAAATTGAAAATATACGTCGATTTAAGAAAATGTGCAATTTTTAATAGCGACTTTGAGGTGCACGAGTAATGTGTATTTGTCGGTATAAAATTTAATGCACGTAAATACCAAATTGCGCGAAATTATAAACATTTTCAACCGAAGAATACGCCTCGTAAAATTCCAAAAGTATATTTACGCTCAAGTCGAATATGATTGGCAAAGAATCGTAAAATTTGAAATATAACATCGTGAAAGTAAATTACGAAATAACGTTGAAAATAATTCGTACGTGTATTGTGGCCTTAACGAACTCTAAATTAAATAAAAATAACCCTTTCGTCGAAAGAAAAAGAAATAACACGAAAGTATGCAAACTTTTGCGAATCAAATTTTAATAAAAATATATCTGTTACGTACACAACGTCGGAAAAAACCGAAACATTTCAATTTATTTATAATCCCGAAGAATGTCTGTAACGAAAAAAAAAAAAGCTCATTATTAGCGCGGCAACGAAGTCGATTCTTTTTAATTTCCGAGCAAGTATAAAAACACGAATGGGAGATATTGCGTATTTTAAGCCTTTTCGGGGAGAGAATTAAATTTTTGTAGGAAATACGTCGAAGAAGCGCGGTTAAAAATAAAATGCAATTTTAATTATTTCGGAGGTCGAATCGACGCTAGAGGAGCCGATCTGTAGCTGCGTGCTCTCGTGTAATTTCCGCAAGCGTGAGGGGGCCAGTCGCGAAGATTTTGAGTACCCGAAGTTGATTTCCTTCGGTGGGAAATATTCCTTCGGCAGTTGGTGTTTCGTTCGACGCAGAGTGCGCTCGCCTGTAGAAAACGTTGCGCAAATTTACCCGCCAAAAGTTCGTATTTCGAGCTTTACGTAACGAAATTTCGGCTTTTCAAAAAAGATTTCATGTATGAGATTTTATTTTATTGCTTTGTAGTTGTAGGTTGGTTTTTTCATCGTAGTGTTGAGTAATTTATCGGTATAATTTTTGCGTATTTTTTAGTTAGCAGTTTTTTTTTTTTGGTTTCAATATACTTTATTTTTTTGGATTTTTTTTTCGTTTTTTTCTGTTTTTTTTTTTTTTTTTTTTTTTTAGTAAAATCTAAAAATGAAGATGACATTTGTTTAAATTTTATTTTAATTTGGCAAAAAGAATTGGAGTTTAAAATCAACATATTTTGCTTCAATAATTAGAAATGTACTTATTTTTCACATTTTGCTGCTATTTTTGTCGATAATTAACTTTTTTGAGAAAATTATGACAAACAAAAATATTCTTCGTAAAAAATCTCATCAAAGATTGAAATGTTCCTATCAATTATAAACAATGAATAATTACGTCTCAATTGGGTAATTTTGTCGTCAATTTTTCCCGCCAAAATGAGAGGTTTCCTTTTTTTATGTAACTTGATCGATGCTACAAGAAATAATTTTTCTATTTTTATTCCTTCAAGTGGTCGTTCTATGTTTCGAGACATGACTTAAGGTTATTCGAGTAGTTGAAATGCTCCTCAAAGGTGTCTTGTTGAAACCTAGAGTCATTATTTTTGACAAGACGTTTTCGTAAAAGCTTGGCCGGTGAATTTTTCACCATTTGAAGGCCGGTAAAGGAAGCAAGTGCTTTATGAGATAAGTTTGAAAAAAATAAATAATAAAGTGATTTCTTTTTTAAACCTTGTTTTCAGTAAAGAATTTGGTTAAAAATTACTGTGCAATGAGGAATCAATTTTGGCGCTTTCGAGTTTTTTTCTCATCAAATAATATTTCTTAAATTAATTTTATCGTAGAATCACTCGATTTTTAGATTTTTTACAGCAAAATCCTCAGAATGATTTTTGCAGTTTCTTCTCAGTTATTTCCAGAGAAATGGAGAGATTATTTTAATATGTTTAAACATATGCGAAGTTGTAGAAGATATTCTGCTGCACCTGGTTTAAAATAGGGATTTCTATCTTTATTCATGCAGGGTTACTCATTTTTAAGTTAATTTTCCCACAAATTTAAACCATTTTGTGTGTAGAATTTGGCAAAAACAATGTTTTCGGAATGATAATTATTATCTTGAAAAATGTAATAATCTAATCAGATATCAAAAAGGGGACGAGGGGGACGGGAAACCCCTTCATCATACGCATCAAAAGAAATTCTCACATATCGAACTCGAACACCGAAAACACATTATTCCGAACGAATAATTCATACGAAAATTATTCGACACGAAAAAATAATAAAATTTCCGCGTCTAGATTACGAATTCGATTGTATAAATTGATGGCGGAATTTTTTACGGAGTCGTATACGGTATATATTTTAAAATACAAATCGAAGTTAGCTGTTGCTTTATTATAGGAGCATACTACAGCGAAATACGTACGTACAAACACAAACATATCGTACCTACACACATACGAGTATATACATTGTATATTTCCACGTTGGAAAATTTTTTTTCACCGAAATAAATTTTCTTTCACGAGGAAAAATGAAAAGTGACATTCGACGATTCCAGATACGATTTTAAACTGATGAAATACTCGGTCGGTGTTGGTTATTTGGAGCGAGGCGGAAGAGTGGAATTGGTAGCGAGGCGAGAAGACGTATCGTTCTGTATGGCAGAAAGATAAACCTGTTAAAAATATAAGAATCCGGTAATGTGACAAAAATTCATTCCCGCGGGTCTTTTTTGCTTTATTTTTCAGTTCAAGTTGAACGATATTGCGTATTCATTGTGACATAACTGTGTCATCGGCGTTTCGTATAGCGCGCGATATTTTCGGGGTTGGGTTTTTATTTTCGCGAATGTCTTTTCCATCGCTTACAGGTTGATGGGTTGCGTGCTCGAGCTATTTATGGCGTTTTTTTCGCCATTTTTACGCGTTACTTAAAAGTTATTATATTATTTCACAGTATAGGTTCGATATAAAGCGTAAAGTTATTTACTTTTAGCCGGCGGTCGTACTTTTTGAAAATTAAATCGTACCGTCGAGAGTTGTAAACGTTGTATCGAGGGTAATGAACGATTTTACGCGTTATTTTCGAAGCAGGAAGAGTTGCTTCCGAAAGGAGCGCAAAAAATATAGTAAATAAAAGGGTTAACGAAACGAAGTATTGTATGATTCGAATCTCTGGTGTGCCGAAGAGAAAAACTTACAATAAGAATGATTTTCAGCGAAAAAGAGAAAAAAGGAGGATCCGAATGGTAGTTTAACCAGATGATGAATTTCTGTCGTTCCAGTACCAAGTCGTAAAAATTTCTACTTAGATGGATCCTCTTTTTAATGTTGGGAAACGTTATTCGCTGTGTGAGGGTTTTTCCAGGCATTGTAAGTAGCGTTGAAAAAGTTCAAAGAAATGGAAATGAGAGAGAAATTGGTTGTAGTATGATTTCTGTGAATAATTATCTTCCAGGGTCTCCTCAAGTCCTCGATGTCATATTGAAATGATCCATCGATGACGCTGGAACTTCAAGTTTCATGTAAGGGAATCCTCCCGAGATGAGGTTTTGTATGATATCTCAAAAACTTGAAGGGACGAAGAGATACGATGAAAGGCTCGAATTTCGGAATTTTCCCCTTTCAATTTCCTGCAATTTTTGTGTCAACAATTTTCATCTCAGTTAAATCCGTGGCCCATGAAATTTGGTTTCCTGAAGGTTGTTTTTGAGACCAAAAAAAATTTTTCAAGTGAAAAAAGCAAGTTTTTCAGTTTATTTCTTTATCACGCGTAGCGTCGTTGGTATTGCGGAGGCAACTAGCGAAAAACTTGTTTGGTTTTTTGCAATTCCAAAGAAGTTAATTCAAATTGCCTTCGCGATACTCACGATACCTTCACTGTTTGGGAAAAAGGGACACAGTTTTCTTTCAACTTTTATGAAATACCTTGTGGAGTCATCATGGATCAAGGCGTGTTTTATTATAGGGTGTTTTGTGGGCGAAGGGTTGATTCTAGATGAAAACTCTGGTTGCAGAAGTTGTAGAGAATCAACAGAAGAGTATTTTATTTATCTAGGTCTTTTTCGTATCTCCTAAAATTCTTGAGCTATTTGGAAAAACTTCATTTTCAGTGGTATTCTCTCATAAGCACCCCTTATGAAAACTAATTTTCTGGACCGATAGTTGAAGGAAAAGGAAAATTGTCAGAACCAAAGTTGTGGGAAATTAAATGGAGCAAATTTAGGTATCCAATTTTTTTCCATGTCTCTTCGAATTTTCGAGATAAAATCTCATTTTAGGTGACCAAAACTTTCTGTAAAATTTAAAACTACTACTTACTACTGCAACGACGGAGCACTTTGATATAGCATCAACTTATTGAGATTTTGCCTGATAATTTTTCATAAAGATCGCGTTGTCAAACAATATTTTTTTCATTTCCGTCATTTTTTGAAATTTCGCTTACGCTACAATTATTTTTGACGATTAAATTGATGAAAAGTTTACCACGAGAACTCTGCACAATTAGGTTATATTTTCGAGTAAATTTATTATATAAATCGTATTTCGAGAGTACTTCGGGTTAGGTTATTTAGACTGGCAGCTGAAAACAATTGGAATACTGGCGTTTTCATTTAATTAAGTCGAATACGTTGTTTAGTTTGAATTACCGACTTCTCGTCGGGCTAAGATACGCTCGGTGACTTTGACGCGTTCCTTGTAAAACTTAGCTAGGCAATTTATTCAGCGGCAAGAATTACTACGCTTAATGTACGACAGAATGGTGTTTTTTTCCTGATGCTGGTACGTGACTACGTGTGCAGTAAACCATCTTGAATTCTCCGTTTTAATTACCTCAGGTTCTTTGTTGCCAGATCTCTTTTGAAGTATATTTTTGACCAGTAATCAGAACGCTTTGCGAAAATCTCTGTAGGAATTTTGATTTAATTTAGCAACGTTTTGAGCATCCGCTCAGAGATATCTCGCGGGATAAATCTTATAAACTATTGATCCCTTTGTAGTTAAGTTTTGCTGCGATGAAGGCTGAAGCGGCGGGTAAAAGCGAAAGCCTCGTTGAAAAAATATTTCATTGAAATTACCATCCGCAGCTTGTATATTTAACCGGACGAGATAATCTTAGGTATAGTTTGGATTTACAAAACCCGCATTAGCCTGTTGCGATCCCTTTGGAATAGGTTTAAGGCCGCGATGATGGAACCGTCATCATTTGTTAGTTTCAAATTAGCCGGCTTCGTCGGGCGTGAATATTTAAGCGAGACCGCGCTCGAGTTTTTTCCACATTACGCCAAGTTTGGTTATTAGCGTCGAAGTTTACAACGGGTTGTAATTTTTCCAGCTTTTTTTCTCGCCGAGTGTCGAGAGTTGTTTCGATGATGTGGGGATTTTTTAATTTCGCGAAGGAGCGTTTAGGATTTAATTCGTTGATGGTGTTTGATGTCTGCTCGAATTGGAGAGGATTCATTTTAATTCCATCGTGGTACGAGATGTACAGGGTGATTAGTAAGAAGTTACAGGTTGTGGTTGCACGGATTCTGAATGAGAGAGATTGAAAACGAGAGAGATTTTTCTACGGAAAATGATTTTTTCAATATGAAAACTTCCAAAAACCAGGCGAATGTGAGGAGGAACAGCGCTGATGTTGGAATTTTTCTGCTCCCAAGGAGCTTTTCGGGGCCAAAGCGTCACTGCGAAGTTGAGAATGAATACGTATTGAAGAATTTTCTGGCCCATCGGAGGAGGCCGTGTCTGAGGAGGTTGAGTGACGCTGGGGCATCGACGCCGCCAAACCTTATTTCATTCGACGCATCGAAAAGAATTACGTTGTTTTATTTACATAAAAATGGCAATTTTCGTTTGTACATGTATTTCTTATCGCGACACTTTTCGCATTCTCTGTGCAGCATTGATTGCCTATGTACTGACTTGAAGGAGTCTTTTCAATTACAACGAACTTTCAATTTTTTAACTCCTACGAATCGGAGAATAGGCAAATTATACTATATAAACGTGATTGCGATTGCGTTACTGTTTGATGAAGGCGTTCTGTTGTAAAACACTCTGTATATTATGTATTTGGACACGTGTGTAACTGTGTATACGAGTAACTTGAAAAATAGAATTTATGTTAAAAATGAGAAAATAAATTGATGAAATATCCGAATAAAAAATATTCTGCATTAGTTTGATTTCAAAATAGACATATATACTGTATTCGTGTCTCGGTCTCTTAATTTTTTTCATTTTATTTGAAAAATCCATGTTTCAAAAATCTTTTTATTTAAAAAAAAAAATGATAAAAAATTTTTAAACTCGCATAAACTGCCTCGTGTAAGTTCGTTTGGCATAAAAATATGCCGTAAATTCGTATCGTTGAAATTTGCCAAAATTTTTTTCCGCAATAAAACACGCTTATTTGAGAATTTCAACTTCGTATTTACGATTCTTTTAAATTTTCACGTAGGCAACCACGCCAGATTATTTGTTCTTTTGAATTCAAACAAAATCATTCCTAAGTAGCTTTTATTTGTGCAGGAATTAAAAATCCGCGAAATTCCGTTGTAGACGGAATCGTGTCTATTTTCGGTTCATTTGGCGTTTGTGGCCTATGTCGTAAGGCAAAAAAATTACGAAAGCGAAGATTTATTTGGAAAATTTGATCAGCGCTCTCTTAAGGGGTTCGAAGTTTACAGTTTCAATTCGAAAAAATGTTGAAATTTATAAAATTTTCGTCCGCGTGAAAAGACGAGCTTCTTCAATGTAAGTTACTATTTTTTTTTTCAGTGGCACGTGTCTGATACTTTTAAGATGGATCGCGTCTCTTAAGTGATTTTTTTCATTTCATTTACTTTTTTCTCAAAAAAAAAAAAAGTGTTACGTAAAGTGTAGTGTGATTTCTCGCAAAAAAATCTTTTTATTTGAAAACTGATATGAAAAATGGAGAAAGTAAAGGAAAAATTCAACATATTCGTCGAAATCTCAACCATCGAAAAAATTCCCAGGAAAAATCTGGAACTATATAATTTAACTCGGGTAAAACACAATAGCGATGTAAAAAGACCTCGTATAGTAATTTCATTTGGTATGTTTTTTTTTGTTTTGTTATCTCCCAGTGGAAACGAATATACAGATACTGTATACACATGCGTAAGTTCGTCTTTGGTGTTTTATCAAGTTGGAAATTCTTACGGTTGCTGAGAAGGCTTCTTTTATACGAAGATGAAAAAATTTTTGCGGAAAGTTTATCCCGAAAATACGAAATGCATGTTCGGTTCAACGTTCAGCACCTATTTAACCCATTTACTTCGATACCTATTCCTCAGGAGGGTTTGAAACGGCGAAACTTTGATCTTGTGTATACGTCTTCTTACCTTTTTTTTTATCGGAGTATTTTTTTAATGCTTTTTTACGGGAATTTTTCTCAAATATCGTTGCTATGCGAGGTTTCGTTTTGGTATTTTTTTTACGCGGCAAGATGGAAATATGCACGAGTATGTAAATTCGAAAGGAAAAGATTTCGTACGATCTCAACAGGTGCAAAGTTACTGTTTCGAGGTTCTCGTGGACGAAACGAAACGAAACGAAACGAAGCGAAGCGAATATCGAGTAATTGAAGGTTACACCGGACACGTGTACGATGTATAAATTTTTCAAAACTTTGGGTTTAATTTTTGATGCGTTATGCTGGCTTTTTGATAAGTTCGAAGGAAGGTTGAGACTGAGAGTAGAATTGAAAAAATTCTCGCGATTTATTTTTCACAAACGTGTGGTCGCGTTTCACGTGTGCGAGAACGTAAACGGGCTGTTCTCGTAGTTATCGAGGTTCATGGGTTATTTCACAATTTGGCGTAAATTAGCCGAAGGGAGGACGTTATCGATAACGTTATAACAAATTCGCTTTTCAAGTAAAAATTATCGCGACGCGTTATCTGAAATCGGACGTGTCTAGCGATGCGAGAAGTCGCTTGTCGATGTTTTTCCTCTCGGTTGATCTCGAATCGATCTCCAGCCTACTTCGGCGTTTTTATTTACACAATAGTTTAAAAGACGAGAGATGTACTCTTTGATGTGACACTTTTGTTCATAACGTAAAATAAGAAAATTTTGAAAAAATACTGCGGCGTAAGGAGTCTTTTTACCGTATGTCAAAATGTCAATTTCATTTCGCACCGTAGTGATAAATAACATCCTTTTTTTTTAGTTTATATGTGTCTCTTTGTCGGAAAACTGGAAGGGAATAAAGGAGAAAAGCGTATTTTAGAAATATCGCGTTTTTGAGAAAAGAAACGGCAAGAACGAGAAGCACTCACATAGATAGCGAATTTTCGTACTTTCCTATTTTCCCTCTTCAAATATCAGTTCAATTTATCTTTTTTTTTTTTCGCAGCCGAAATAATTCAATCGAGCTGACAATTTTCTCAGAATTGCGGAATTTTCGCGATGGTCCTTTTTTCCGAAGGATTTTTCCGCTGCGTTGATTCCAACTAATACTTTAATAACGAGATGTGTTGGGTTTTTTGTGCTGCTTCAAACCTCAAGAAGGCCTTTGGGTCTAAGGTGACCGGTAATTGGGTAGTTTTTCGAGTGCGATATGAATTTTGATGGATATTTTTAACACGTTGTGTTTTAAATCTGTTCGAACAATTTGGCATTTTGTATATGAGGGTTGCAGATAAACATATCAGATTTGGATATTCGGAGTGATTTTAAATTAAACATTTTTTTCCCGATGGTTGTGTTTTCGATAGGGTCATTTTTTTCGATATTTTTTCTCGTGTTTTTTGTCGTAGGTTATTTGAAAAAGGTGGATTCGTGGACCTTGTTTTAACCGTCCTTTTTAGAAATTGGATTTTTTTTTGCGTCCGAAGTGTTTCGTTGTTGGTTTCTACTTCGTGTGAATTGAAATACGCCTACTGATAATTATCGATAAGTGATTATTTGGTAGAAAATCGTTTGTAGGAATTTTAATAATGTGATTTTTACCGTTGTCTTGAGGCCTCGACGTAGGAGTATTTTGTTGGTGAAGTTGTGGGCGTTGGTAGAACTACGAAATTGAAAATTCGATGATTTTTGTATTTTGTATGATTTTGCGCTTATAAGCGCTATTTTTAAATCGAAGATTCAAAAGGGTACGTTTTTTAGAACTACATTGCGAATTTGCTTCAAATTGTCGTGTGATTTTCTCAGAGTGGGGGAGTAATTTTGAAGCTTCAAGAGGAATAGGAATTTGGGAAATTCATTTAAACCATTTTTTCGGTCATTTTTCTTGATGAAAAGAGATATTTTATTTATTTATTTATTTATTTATTTATTTATCTGCAAGTATTTATTTTATTTTTTTACCCATTATCTTTTCTAGTTGGTTGTCTTCTATTTAATTTTTCAGTATGTTGCTATATGTATTATTTTGTGGTCAGTGAAATCCCAGAGAAAATTATTTGATTAATTGGCATTTTTTGCGGTTCAATTAGATATTTACTTAGAGCTTCTTTTGAATGATACACTGATTTTTGGAAATTTTCGGCGAAAACGTATCAACTCTCGAAGCCTCTTGTAACCGTGTGGTAAACTTTATAAGACTTTTTTCAAGTTTGAGCATTTTTATGGTAGACGTCATTTTCAATTAATGCGCAATTTCGTGGTTTCAAATAGTTGAAAAGTATTGAAAGTTTTCACCCTAATTTCGTGCGAGCTTTATTTAAACTTGTTTTATCAATAATCGCCGAACAAATTAATTTTACATTAATCAAATGTGACTGTTGTAAACTTGAAATAAAGGGCGGAGAATTAAAGAAGACAGAAAACCTCACTTCTGTGCCTCTTTTCACGATGAAATTTGCCCGATCGAAAGTCAATTGTGCGCTTTCGTCATTTCACACAATATCGGAGGTTTTAGGTAAATTACTCTTTAAATGCAGTGATTTCTGTAATCGCAAGTTTCCTTGTTTTTAATCAGAGAAGTGCTCGTGGAAAAATCTCGCGAAAATTTTCTTTACAATTTACTTCCAGTTTTTGAAAAATTTTACCAAGTGAAGTGATTTTGTTGATTTGGCGGAAATTTTGGATGAAGTTCTTTTAAATTATCGAAGTTGATGGAAACTCGACCCTAATTAAATGTCGAACCAATTAAAGGTTATCTCGGGTCCATTATCGAGAGAAATTCTTGAAAGTGGTCCAAACAAAATGGGCAGAAAAAGGTGTTTTTTCGTTTTAGGTGAAAATCTGGACGCGTATGATTCGTAGAATTTTTCAGGCAATTTTCACGATTTAGCGAGATTTTTTTTTCGAGGGTGAAAATCAACGATGGAATTTCTTTTGTTCCTTTTTTTCGATAAATAGATATGGTCGTTCTTCTTCTTCAATCTTCGCTCTTGCCAAATAATACCTTTATTTGCCAGGTGGTTAAACAAATCTTTAAACAATTTGAAACTTGTGAGGAAGCATCTTTTTGCGAAAATGGCGTGGTATCGTGTACACTAGCCAAGCAGATATTTTTCCAGCACAAGTAATAAAAATCAGTCTAACGTGTCGTTTTAGAGATTTTAAAAATGTTGCGATTTGCATTTCTGGCCTAATTTCTTTTTCTAAAGCAGTTTTCGTCGTTTTGCAGACTTCAGAAAAATTTTATTTTACTCCAATATTTTAAAATAATTTTTTAAAAAAGACTAAAAATGTTGAACTTTGAGTTTCCTTTTTAAAATCGTATTTTCTTCGTTTTTTGAAGGTTTTTTCAAAATGCGGCATTTTCCGGCATTTTTGAATTTTTCTAAACCGATATACTCGTATAAAGTGTTGTAGTGGGAACTTCTTACTCAATTTTCAATTCTGAAATCCGTCAGATTTTATAATTTTCATATGTATCTATTTTTTGATGGTATTTGTTAATTTCACTAAAATGGCAGGACATATTATTTCGGTTTAAAAAGTCTTAATTTTGTACATTTACCTACTTTGAAAAATTTGCTTAGGCTTGAAAAGTCAGGGGCAACAGAAATCAACATCCACATTAAGAGGTGCCTTTGTCTCTAAATAAAAGTTGTTAATATTTTTCATAAATTTTGGTGCTACTATTTGCTCAATGAAAGATACGTATTCATTGTTATAATCTTCCGTTATTAAGTCCTTCAATCAATTTTGGACTCGGGCAAAACTTGATAATGACTTATTTCGCAGCTCTTTGAACGACCCCACGAAAAAAGGTCACGAGTAATTTTCACATATCCGCTGCTAGCAGCATCATAAAACGTGACAATTTTCCATTCACGGTACATTTACTATTCCCCTTGAAATGCTAGGTTCGATGAACCGCATACATTGGCGTAGTTTGGGTTGCAGCGTAACCAAATAAAAGGCGATAAATTGCCATCGACACACGCAGTATGCACTTGAATGGAAGTTGTGAAAGAAATGTACAAACACGTTGGAAAAGCCACGTTAGAGATTCGGTACGGGGCGAAGGGGGAAGAGATCGTCGCACGCAAGATTTTTTCAAAAGCTCGTGACAACGAAATGAATAAATATAGAGATACTAAATAATTCTCGCGAGTACATATTTCGAAGCCATACGAGATGGATTAGGTGAAAAAATTCCCCCTTCGAGAGGTGGCGAAATGAAGCGTGCGTGCTTCGGTTAAACGATAAAATTAGCTGTAATTACGTCCATTTCGTCGTGTTATCTAAACGAGCTCACTAGTTGAATAAAGTGATTTTCCTTTCGAAAATTTTTCAAGAATGGGTAAATTTTTTCGTGCAATTTCGACGCCTTATTCCATCGTTTATAATTATACGGAAACGAAGCCTGGAATTTTTTATTTCGACCGGTCGCGTATTGGAGAATTTTTTGTACAAATTCGTTCGAGCTTTCGTGTACTTAGCGATAAATCCTAATTTTTAACTCGTCGCAATACGAAGGAACATTTTCTAAATACCCGGCATCGCTTTGAAAGGATTTTCTTTTTAAAGCGAAACGAAATTTCGCCGGATGTTTTATCCGTCGTCCTCGTCGTCGTCGTCGTCGTCGTCGTTTTTCCAAATGTAAGAATCGGTATTTTCTCGAAACTGTAGAATTTTTTTAATTTAGTCGTCAAAAGGAAACTTTTTTAATGAAAAAAAACTCGTACAAATACGAAATGTGGGACGAAGTTGGGAAAAATACTCATAAATGAGGCCGTAGGTACTTCGATGTACGCGGATTCGTAGCTTTACACATATGTGGAAAAGTTACACCGAGATATTGGCAAAAGATCCGAAGTTTTTAAAGGTAAAGGAAGGGGGTAAAGGGCACTCGGCGGTTTTACAAACACGAGACACGAGGTTTTTTGTTTGAAAAATTACCGTTATTTGGAAAAAAATTCTCATTTTGAACAAAGTGAAAAAAACTTGAATTCGCGTCTGCGAATTGGCTCCGAATAAATGTTAAGACCGAATACGAGTACATCTTGGCCTTTGGAAAGATTAGAAAGTTAAGCGCCGTCTTTTTGTTTGAAACTCGATCCCGAAGACCTTGAGTGATGGATGGTGATCTTGAGAATAAAGATAATTCGTACATGTTTGGGCGTTCGGATGTTTGTGAAATGGCGAAAATGCCAACAACACTCGGCTAACCGTTCGGAATAATTTATTCGACAGAAGGGAGAAGAAGTATCGAATGGAATTTTCTCGCTGTGGTCTCGGGATTAAAATTTTACCAGAATTGTTAAGAATTTTCGGTATGTTTTTGCCTTTTTTCGTACTCGTAAGTATAGGCGAAATCTGCAGAATTCTTTCGCCCAAGTTGTTTTCGCTAAGAAAGGCGAAATTTTCTTAATGAAACGTATCGTCGGCTCGCAGGATGAACTAAATAGCTTAGTTGGTATTTTCTCTCTTTGTGGGTTTTTTTTTCTTCCTTCCGAGAGATTTTTTTTTTTTTTTTGTAAATTTTATAAGATGAGATCGTATTGAAAGATTATTAAGGTTTTTTACCCTCAGTTTACAAGTTTTAAGTGGCGTAGTTTACGTTTTGTCCAAGTATCACCTTGGGACTAAATGTAGGCTTTGGATTTGGTAATTGGTAGCCCCTTTAAGGGCTACGTTTTATTGGAGTTTTCCACTCGGATTGTTTTCGTCGGCGGGTTTGTGGTAGTAGTTGCGGGGTCGGCATCTTGACACGATGACAATAACCAAGTTTTTTAAATTACGAGTATATCGCAGCTTGTTGTAATGGTGGCACAAATGACGTATAAAAAGTTGAAAATGACGGGCGATTTTCGGTTTTACGCCAGTTTAAGGAGAGTAGTTTTAATCTCGCATTTGGTGCGGGATGCGTGCGGGGTAATTGGTGGTATTTTTTTGACTAAGAATCGTGGAAATAACCTTGGCGTGGGTTTTTGTTCGTGAATAATCGGCGAATTAAAAATAGTTGCATTAAAATTAGAGAGAAATTACAAGATGATTCAAAAAGCGGGAATACGAGCGAAGGGTAAAAATGATTTTACAATCAAAAAAGGCGATAAAGTTACGTTTTTTTGATGATTTTATTCGTCTGAAAATTATCTTGAAAAATTGATCGCATTTAGTTATGTCCCTTGTGATTTTATTATATGATTGAAATTCAAATTTGAGGAAAGAATTCGTGCTTCAAAGATAAATTGACTGATATGTCTGACAATTTTTTAAGAATCGGGTAGCACCGTCGGAATATATGACGTCATATTTTTTTCAATAAGCATATAACGCGTTTACTTTTTTTTATAATTTTAATTTGATTTTTTTTTTCAAATGGCCTACAGATCTTTTCTAATCTAAAAATTGACCTCGTTGATGATGGAGGGAAGGCGATGGATGATTGGTAAAAAGGTGGTGAAAAAGTAGTAATTTTTCAATAAAAAATCAATTTTTCGAAAACGGGAAGGAGGGGAAGCTGAAATTTTGGTCATGAACGTTTCTCGATGGTACCCACCTAATAGCCAAACATCATCAAAATCTGGATCCTGAAACAGATCGCCGCCTATAGCCTTTCGTGGAAAATTTTAATACAAAGTAAACTCGTTTAAGCACATTTTTTAAAGTACAAATTAATCGAATTTCCTAAAAAATTGTTATTCTCAAGGAACTATTTATACGATTATTTTACCGATTTCGTAAATTTTTTTCAATCTAAAAATTTGAAAAAATATATCGTGTTTTTTGCCTGTATCATCAGAATTCGTGTTGGTGGAAAATTATAGGATGAACTTTCGTTTTTCTTTTGCTTCTCAGCATCGTATAGTTTCTGAACTCTGTCGCTGAATTTTCCTCCAAATAGGTACGTCCCATCAAATAGTTTAAGGATTACATACTCGTACTATAAATGAAGCATAACGAAAGAAAACCATGCTAATGTAGTAGTTTGGTTCTTCAAGGTAGCTTAGCCTACCTTCGTTCCCCTTCGTTCCCCTTCTGCGAATATTTATAAATTATACGTATTCGAATGTTGCGATATTTTTGTCTCCATTCGAGCTTATTTGCTTTTGCGGAAATCAACGAGAATTTCTAAAACCTAAACGATTTCATGGAAATTTCCAAATGGTAAGCTCTTAATTTTGAAAATAAAACATAAACAATTTGATAGAGAAAAATAATTATGCGAAAAAAATTCAAGTTGGCGTCTGTATTATGTACAGTACCATTCGAACGATTCGAGAAAAAGAAAAACAACGAGAAAAACTTAAGAAAGAAAAAACTTTCAAAAAATTTATTAAAATTCGGCGCTTGGGAGAAAAAATTCGTCGCGTCGGCAAAACAGGTTGAAAAAAGCGCGAATAAAACGAATTGAAAAACTCGACGTTTTAGCAAATTCGCGAAGCTAAAATTTGGGCGGCGCGATTTAAAAGGCGAAGCTTTTTGCACGATAATAGTTTAAAATTCTCATTAAGTCGAGTCCTTTGTAATGGAAACGTTTTGATTGGATGTTGAATTGTGTAGGTAAGCTGAAGCTATTCTAAACATGGTGATTTAATTAGTTTGTCGGCGGAAAATGAACTTTTCTTAACGCATTTCACTGTAAATTTAGTTTTCGAAAAAGAAAATAAGGCAGTAGAACAGATTGAAGCATTGTACGGACGTGAAGCGGAAACGTGAACACTTTTCAAAACATTCGAAAAGTTTTAACTAGCGTCAGGCGGCGGCCGACGTCGCGGACGCGACGCGTTTAAAGCTTTTATGAAACAAATTCGCGAAATTCCTTTTTTTCACCTACGCCATTTTCATCAGATTGCTAATTTGCTAGCGTTAAAAACGCTGCTCGTGATTAAGTGTCATAGGTTGAAGTTTACCTTGCGAATATCGTCGAAATGTGCGAATTTAATGAGCTTTGAGGCAGCGACGACGACGACGACGACGGCGGCGGCGGCGGCGGCGGCAGCAGACGAAATAAAATTAAGCGTTGAGACAAGACTAAGTTGATTTTCTTTCGAGAGTTGTGTATAAGGCGAGTAGCATTGTACGCAGGTAAAAGTTGGCAAGTTTGAATTAATACCGAAGTGTGTACACGTCAGAAAAGCGTGTTTCGCAAATTATTACGTTCAGCGATGTCTTCGCCGACGAGTTTTCAAAGTAAAGGGCAACTCGGGGGGGAGGGGGAAGGGAGAAGGGGAAATTTTTTGCCCTGTTTGGGGTGGCGCGAAACCAGTATGAGCGCGAATGATACTGAATTGGAAAAGTCGTTGTATTCGTCGAACGAAGAACGACTTTCTCAATTTAACGATTTCTTCGCGCGATGAAAAAAATTTGCAGAAAAGTATTTCTCAACGAGTTCGCGAATTATTTTTTCATGGAGAAGCGTAAAAAGCCAAAGAGCTAAGGCGAGCGTATTCATGCCATATGCGTCTCGACGCGTTAAGACATTCTCGACGCTTGAGTATATATTTACACGTAATGAAATGACAATTTTTCAAGAGGCATGGCTTTTATCTTTGCGAAAATACTCGGATGCGAGCTAAGCTATGAATATTTTACGCGTATTTGACGAAATTAAATTCGAGGGCGATGGTGATTGAGTTATTTGAATTTTAACGTTGTTGTTTTTACTAACACGTTGCGAAAAAGTGCAGAAAAAAAGGGTCTCGAGATGAGGAGAATTTCGATAGCGGTTCTAATTGTCGGAACAATTTGGGCGATGATGAACAAGCCGAGTGATTTTTCACCGAACCCGAGTTATTTTTTATCAGCGAGTTTTATAAACGCGTTTATATCGAGGTAAATTAAAAGTTCTCTTTTCATTAAATACCATTTACCCTCAAACAAATTAAGTTTTCCGTTCATTCGATATTTTCAGCGTTTTTTTTTTACGCTCTCGTTCGTGTGAAATATAAACGAACATTATCAACATTTGTCGAATGTCTGAAACAAAGCTGTACCCATTAAAATGTTCTTTTCTAAGGATTCGGTTCGGTGCGTTTATCAAAGCGTGGCAATTCGTTGAAAATTTTCGGCTGAGCTTCTCATACTCGTATGTGTAGGAGGGAAGGGTTGACGATTCTGTGCAGAATTTGGTTTCAGAGGGAGGGAAAGGCAGGATGTCTATGTTCTGTTTTTTGTTTTTGCGATTTGAGATCTTTTTGAGTTATTAGAAGAAGATAAAATGTTTTTAAACTACGTTTTTTTTATATTTTTTGTTCAAGGTTTCAAAATTTTTCGAATTTTTTTTTACGAAAATTACTTTTTTTTGAGAGTAAATTTTTAGAAAAAAATTTATCAATTTTGATATGTTTGCACTTGTTTTTTTCTCCATTATTCAAATTTATTTAGTCAGAATTTTTGTTTCCAAAATTCGTCAATTTCGTGATTTTTTTTGAAAAATGGTCTATTCTTTGAATATTGTAATAATGTTCATGTACGAGTATCTTTATATTTTATTTAAAAAATTTTTAATTTTGTTTTCTAAAATGATTGTTAGTAATTATTCGGGTTCTTTAGCACGGATTGTTATAGAGAAACGGGAATTTCTGTATTTCGAGGATTTTTGATTCTGATTTTACCAAAAATTGACATGTGCAAAAAGTTGGAAAATTTCAAAATGTTTTTTTAAACTTTAGGTGCAAATACCTATTAAAAATTTTTCACCGAGAAAGTTGAGTGATTATCGCCTCCTTTCCACCTCAAAATAGTTTTTTGGAAGTATTTCGAAAAATGCTGCATTAGATTGTATGAAAAAAATTAGCTGTACGAGGCGTAAAAAAGTTCTTCATAATTGGTGAAAATTGTGAACTTTTGTAAAAACGTAGAAATATTTTCTCCATTTTTCAAATTGAAAAAAATTTAAGTACCGTGGGAGAGAGAAAGATTCAAAAATCTTTCCCCTCTCCTCTCTTCTCCACTCCTCTCTAAAATTCTGGAATTGCTCTTTGCTTAAAATTGTAAAATTAGAATTCAGGTTGTTATTGTTGGTGGACGAAATGATTTTACACTTTTTTTCGTGCAAAAGGAAGCAATAATAATGGTTTTAATTTTCATTTCGCGTTTACTCTTTCGCCATCGCGAAGTTTCGAGGAAATTTCGATGATGGCAAATTTTTCCATCACGTTATTACACGTTTTTTTTTTGTACGATCGTGAAAATTCATTTAAATTACGAACCGAAAAGCAGCAATAACGCTGTGACGAAAATTCTGCGAAACTTGTGCACAGGGGAATCGAAATTTCGCGGAGGAAATTTTTTCGACGTTGCGAATTCTTGGAATTTCTACCTCTTACGTGGTTCTTTCAATCGAATCGAAAAATTAATTCTGTCGGAGTAATTTAACGAAGAAATGTAGAAAAAACCGAAAAGCTACATTCGATTATTACTCCAAAAGTTATTATTCCGCCTACGGAAAGTCGGAAAGTCGGATACTCGCGGTGGCTGGCGAATAAGGCGAATCCGAGCGCTACGTAGTCACGTTGACGTAAGCAATTTAAAAATGGCGAAGCTTTGTGGCAAATGGCGAGAAAAACTTTAGCGAATTACAGGGGGTTGATTTTTTTTAATGCTCGTACTTTAAATTGCGCAAATACGCGCGAACGCGGGGGATACCCTCGTCCAGGTGGTTTTCAACGTAGTTGGAAATTTATTTAGGCGAGTTATCGTGTTCCGCGTGAAACAGATTAGATGTAAATTTTGATTCTGGCTTGATTACCGCGGCGCGCGGCGCGCGGCGCGACGCGACGGCGATTTTAATTTAAAGTATTTATTTCGTTTTGTATCTGCGAATGTGAGGAGAATTTTGGTTGTTTTTCATTCGTTTGCGCCTTGGAAGTAACTTTATTTCGTGGTGTTTTCATAATGTTAACCCGATACTAATGAGCGTTTAATTTCGTCATTTTGTTCTCTTCTCGCGCGAGGAGAATCTGTCTGTCAGGCGCAACGTTGTTTTAATTATAAAAATATAACGAGGGTACGGTGTATTTTTTTAGTTTTCTATTTTTTCTAAATGATAAACCATCAAGTGATTAAATTTATATTATCCGTTTTGGTGGGAAATTTTTTTAGAATTTTTTTTCAGCTGAAGGGGAAAAAAGCGTAGCGGTGTGGCGGCCTGGCAGCCTTTTTGCGTTATTTTTTCTACAGGAATATGTACGCAGCACGTCGATAATCTAGGTCGAAATTTAAACATTTATATGAAAAGTAACTAGGCCTAGCTGTAGCAGCACGTACTCGTACGCTTCACCTAGAGAGTACGCACTCGTACTCGTATAATAAAATGAAAAAGTACCGAAATTTTAACGTCGTTTTTATTCGTTATAAATTGCGAAATCTCGTTGTTTCTTGTTGAAAGTTTTTTTGTTTGTTTGTCAGAATCCGCGTGGCGTTTTTTTCCTCGCTCCCTTGCACGTCTATGACACCGGGTTTCATTTAAAATTAAAAAAGAAAGCGAGCATTCGCGTATTTAATGAAATTTACGTTGCGCTTTTCGTCCGAACTCGCAAGTAAGAGTAACCGAGCTTAAGCGAATTACACATTAGCACTTAGTCACGTCAAATTCGCCACGCGGCCGCGATTTATCGAGCTTGTGTTTTTATATACGCGCATAAAGTTTCGACGATGGTGCGTTAATTATGTGTAAAATGGTGAATTTGGTGAAGTTTCCCAGCGACGTAATCTGTCCGATGTTGATAACGTCGAAGTACGCGGATGAAGCAACAGAATAAATAATTCGTTTAAATTGTAAACATGCAAACTTATAGTCGAATTATTTATTACTTTATTGATTCGGCGGCCTGGAAATTCATTAGGGTAATGAGAAATTTATTTAATTTATGTTCTTGTGTGTTTTTGCGTTGACGGGTTAAGGGTTATGAATTGTGGGAGAAGTTACATAGTGTTTTTATAAGCTTTATTATTATTATTATTACGTATTATTATTATTATTATTATTTCGTTTTTCAATATTTTTTCTTTTTTTTTTTCATTTTGTGTGTTTTTGTTTTTATTTTCATTTTGGTGTAGTTTTTTATTTAAATATTTGATAAATTACTCAACAATATTGTAGCAATTGAAAAAATAATTGAAATATACGGTAGAATTGCTTTAGTATAGGTTATACAGGGTGTCGCGGTCAGGATACCTTCCCTATAATTTGGTAATAATGCAACCCAAGCTGCATGGACATACGTATGCTTGCCAACCTGTCAAATTGAAGGGAAATAGATACATGGTGAAAATATATCTACGCATCAAATACTAAATCACATGGCATCTTGATTTCTCAGAGAAACACAATTTCGTCGATCTCGCGTGTTTTTTAAAAAATTTTAGCCTGCGAGTTGAGTTTTTGTATTTTATGGAAGGTTTTATATCGTTTAAAGAAACATACATTACGACACTTTTCTTTTTGGCAAAGGATTCAAGTTCATGAGAAAATTGTTTGAACAAAAGTTGTCAAAAGTCGAGTAACATACATTTTTTGTATAAAAAATTTGTTCATATTCTTTCAAAATCAATTGGGAGGGGTAGGGGTTGTCAATTAAATTTTCTCTTTTAAAATAGGCAGAAGACTCATTTTTCTTTTTATTTGTTTCACAAAATTTTGATAAAGAGTCAGGCGAACCAAAAAAAAAAACCAAAAAGTTACTTTGACCAAAAAAAAATTCATCGTTCACTTTTTTGAGTGAAAAAAGTTGTTCTAAAACGTTCACATCTCTCTCTAAATAACAATCTCAATCGTTCAGTAGAATAACTGTCAAATTTGAATTTTTCAAGGAGCAAAATTTTGGTAAATTTTCCGTCGATTGAGTAATATTTTGGTATCTTTGGTATTTGAAAGTATTGAAAAAGGAAAACAAAGAAAGCTGTTAACCCACTTTTGTATAAAATTTCGGAGAATAGACTACCTTAATTTTTAGGGATTTTTGTTTTCATTAATTGCAAACTTGGACTGTACCTTAATTAAAATGAAGAGCCGGATTCCAAAACGTGCTTAGTCCAAAAACTTTTTTTTTGGAAAATCGAAAAAAACTTTGTCAGATTTTTTGACGATAGAAATGAGGTGGTATTCATTGATAATATCATTCTTGAACATGTTCTGTATATGATGTTACTGATTATTCGATTCGTTTGACCCGCTTACGTGGCTGCTAATGGTTGGTAATGTGTGGGTGCATGGACTAAGTACTGTTTGGAAGGTAATGGGTATACTACAAAGAGACAAACCACGTTACTATTTAGTCTGGGAGCCCATCTGGTGAAAGTGACTTGAAAGGGTTGAAATTTGGGACCTGTCCTAAAAGTTAATGTATATAGCCCCCTTTTCAGAAATACCAGTCTGCCGATTGGCCATTGCTGCTTTTGAGCACAGCGAAAGCTCAAAGTTTTGAGCTTTTGATGAACTTTTCACTGAAAAGGTTGATGGCTGGAAATGGTGCCATCTTATAGGATTTTTCACGCTGAATCCGAATATGCTGGTCTGGCAACCCCTAAGTGCTGCCTAAGGGGTGCCAGACGGGGTTAAAAGGGTAAAAACACGAAAAATCGTGTATTTTTGAAGGTAAATCTGAGTAAAAGTTTAGTAGGTGGCTAATGCGTCATCTGGTACCGCGAAACTGAATGTAGTGGTCATAACGCGAATTTTGTGACAATTCACGTTAATATGACTTGCGCGGAACCATCTTTTCAACCTTGTCGCTTCGCGACAAATTGAGCTAGGAAGATTTCGATAGCATCTTTGGAAAGGAAATTTCGTGTACTTTCCCTCTAGTATAATTATTTTTTTTTAGAAAAAAATTTTTATTGCAACAATTTGACTTTGAACGTAAACGTGACGCAAAAATACTCGTTTTTTTCAAAATTTTTCCCCTTTACCTCAGTCTAACGCCTCTTGCCGTAACTTTGGGGTTACGAGTTCGGTATATTCGGATTCAGGATGAAAAATCCTACAAAATGGCGCCGGTTTTAGCCACCTACTCAACTTTTACTCAGATTTACCTTCAAAAATACACGATTTTTCGTGTTTTTACCCTTTTAACCCCGTCTGGCACCCCTTAGGCAGCACTTAGGGGTTGCCAGACCAGCATATTCGGATTCAGCGTGAAAAATCCTATAAGATGGCACCATTTCCAGCCATCAACCTTTTCAGTGAAAAGTTCATCAAAAGCTCAAAACTTTGAGCTTTCGCTGTGCTCAAAAGCAGCAATGGCCAATCGGCAGACTGGTATTTCTGAAAAGGGGGCTATATACATTAACTTTTAGGACAGGTCCCAAATTTCAACCCTTTCAAGTCACTTTCACCAGATGGGCTCCCAGACTAATTTGTAAACAAACTGAACTATGCACAATGTTGGAAAGTGGTGGACTAAGCACGTTTTGGAAATGAAAAAAAAAAATCGAGTTAAAGCAGCGCCATCTGGCGGTGTTTTAGGGAGATTTTTTGGCTATTTGACATTGTCTCGATGAAGGGACATACTTCCACTACCGACTTCCAGTGCTAACTCGTTTTTCAATTTTTTGGACTAAGCACGTTTTGGAATCCAGCTCTTCAAATGAAATTGGTTTGATTTTTACTAAAACTGTACCGCTGTCAGTTTTTTACGTGTGATTACACAAAAGTAATTAAAAAAATCTTTTTTGAGACAACCTTTCATTTTTTACTCCTTCAAGTCTCACCTTCAATAAAATTTCATTAAATTTTTCGGCTTGGGTTGCTGTTACTAACTCGAAGAACTGAAATCCTGACCAGGACTCTCGGTGTTTTTCTATTTTGATAAAGAGACACGTGTCAGTGAATACTATTTATTCGAATATCGTTCTCCGAGGTAGACAAATTAAAAGCGTTGAAGAATAATTGAATTGTTGTTAATTAAAATCTTTCTGTTTAATAACTTTTTGGACATTTTTTCAAAATTATGCAAATTTCAACATATACAGAGTGATTCGTAGTAGTGTAAAGTCTTTCAGTAGTTGATTATGCAACCCAAACTACATCAATTTGTGACGATTGCCAATTAATCAGAATGCAGGGGCAAAACAACGATTGATTCTTTTTCTCCGTATCTTCGTATTCTCTTTTTCCTTTTTTGTTTCTGCGATCTTACCGACATGCAATCGTTATCGCACAATGTCATTTTGGTTGCTTAGTCGCCGTTTAAAAAACATACGAATCACTCTGCATAGCATAAATATGAAAAATCGGTATTTCGAAAATAAATAAATAAAACAAACTCTTATATTTTTAAACGATTTGAATTCGTATCTATGAAATACGAGCAAATGGAAAACACTCGACGCGTGTTATTATCGTATATTTTTACCTGAAATACGTATTTCTCTTTGTCATTTCAGCGCCGTTACTTCAAATCAAACGTCGAATTAACCAAGATATATCTTTCATTTTGAGAAAATGTAACTCGCAAAATATACATTTCGCGTATTCTCGAACAATTCTCAAACAATCGACGATGACTTGACGTGTTTTTTTAAATTCTTCGGAGTTGCTTCAGTTACCAATTTATTCAGCGGCTCGTTAAAATAAATTAAAATGTGATATTTAATTATATAGTTGTATAAAGCGTAGTAAAAACGCACAAATAATGGCCATCGTGTTAAGCACGAAATCGAAAACGGTGACGGTGGTGGTGATTTGTATATTTTGCGCGTGTTTCGCCATATTCGTCGGAAGCGCTAGTGGATGGTTTTCCAAATCAGATCCGCAAGTGGAGCCGTTGACGTCGATGAAACGAGAAGCACGATTGGTCGGATCGAGGGATAAAAACAGCGTCGATGGTGCCGCTCAGGTTACATTTGTATTTTTTCTCGCATTCCTGTTACTTCCTCCACAATTGATTTACTTATTATCCTGTACTTACTACGTGAATTCATTAAACGAGCGAATGAAATGTAAAGAGAGTTGACGTTTGAGAATGGTTGCGATGACAATTACACAATACAATACAATGCAATACAATACAATATATTGTCTTGTGTAACTTCGTTTAGCGAAAATATTTCATACGAGGGTATAAATCTTTTGAACTTTTCTAATGTTTAATAATGAAGTTAAGCTTCGTTTCAGATTACACGATGCGAATTTATACGAGAAGAATTTTAAGCTAAATTATTTAGCTGTTGTACAAAAGAATGCCTGATCTGCAGCAAAAAAGTAGATTTTTTTCCCTCCAGAGAGTAAATAAGTACGATTATCGAAACATCGTCTACTTACTTATCTACTCGACTTGGCTTTTATTAATTTTATCGAAAAAATTTACTTCCCTTGGAAAATACCCTTTGATGTTTAATATCGGATATGTGAATTGCCAAGCATTGCGATCGCAAAGGAAAAATACCATAAGTTTTGGTAATTGGATAAAAACGTAATGAGAAACGAATTTGACAATTTTTAACGAGCTCGATTGGGTTTCCATCGATACAAAAGTTACGATGTATAAGAGGATCGTTATTTTGTTTATTTTGTTTTTTTTTTTCTCTTCCCTGCGTCTTTCTTTGCTTCCGCACTACAAAGCGTACAATGTATTATTAGAAAAGGACGGAAGAAGCATCCGAATACGGGAATACGGTACAAAACAAGCCATATAACGTATGCAGATCGAAACGAAAAATTCTGTTTAAAAAGTTGAACAACATAGAGAGAGAGTTTTACGGTAAGTTGTTCTAATTGATTGGATTTTTTTTTTTTTTTTTCATTCTCCTTTAGCGTGTTTTCACTTAAAAAGCACGTAGTCGTATTAATTAGTATTCATCGAGAGCATTATTTCGCGAAAGCAGGAAAATAGTTTGAAATTCGAACCCGGCAAAAGAATTTTTGGTTTACCCTATCACTGCATGCGTTATTAACTTTTCAACTCACGAGCCGCAATTGGTTTTTCGTATTATTGGCTTTGGGGAAAGTTTTTGGCTTAATTTTATCGAGTGTTTCTTATTGGAAGAGCGTGTGTGCATATGAATTCTTTATTAAAGCCAATAAGAGTGTACAAATGTTACGTAGTAGATACGAGTATCTAAGTATCAACCGAATGGAGGTTTTATTTAATCGAAATTTTTCCCTTGGCGAAATAGCGCCAGCAAAAAGTGCGAATACACGAGGATTTATAACTTCAACCGTATATACTGCACATAGTACGTACGTCTACGTATGTTGGTTGGCAAAAGTTTCAAAAGCTCGATCGTATATTCGAGTGATTTTCTTAAATGCATTTTCAAATTGGTCTCTCGGGAGACATTTCAATATGTGTCACTTTAAACGCAGATTTTCGTTGCGGCGAAGTTATAGTAGATATTCATACTTTTATTGGATTTTTTTTCGCGCTTTTTCAAAAACAACTAAACTTTAATAAGTTACGTGTTTTGTTAATGGAGCTTATGATTTTCGACGTAGCATAAGTTTCAATAGAGAGATACGGTTGAAGGATTTTCCATGTTGGTAGCGTATATGTTGCGGTTTTTTACTTATGTGCGGATGACATGTAACGAAAGTTTAGCGGAAGGTAATATTTGCGAGTGGAATCTTATCGGCGTTTGGTGTTATAAATGGTGAAGTTTTGGCGGATTGACGTGAAATTTATTCGGTGATATTGTGCGAGATATTTCAAAGAGTGGGCGAGTTTCGGGGTTTAATCGTGAAGCGAGTTTTTTCAAATAACGTGTCCAAATAGTGGCGCTGTTTCGTCGAGCGTGCTTGTTGGAGGAGTATAATACTCGTACGTGTAAGTGTCGAGAGGATTCAGAGTGATGGTTTACGCGTATTTGAATGTTTGATGTGCGTGTGGTTGTTCTAAATTTGGCGAGGTATACTTGCGTTGAATGTACATGTTGCCTGTTGAGGAACGCATGTTATCGTGATCGGTCAATAATGTCGCTAATAAGTAACTTGTCGGAAGAAGTTGTTGTAGGTGTTTTTGCTTGTAACATGTGCTAAATATCAAATAACATGCGCCTAGCCGCCTACATTGTTCACGATAAATGTTCCTACATATCGTTCAATATGCGACAAGCAGCATCGAATAAATTGTCACATGTAGTCCTTAATATGTCATATGAGGCACTAACATGGCACAAGCGGCATTCAGTATGTCATGCACGACATTGAAGAAGCCACATCTGCAATATCGACGTGTCACTGGTGATTCTCGACCTTCTACACGCGATATTCAACGTATCATATGAGGTATTATTACCACATAATTATGCCATGTTAAGTGTCATGGGTGACGTATGCATGTCACATGTGACATGTCAGCGTCGCACATGACACGTTAAATGCCATACATATGTCATATGTGGCTTCTTTAATGTTGCGTGCAACGTGTTAAATGTCACCTATGTTATGTTAATACTTCTAACGACATGCTGAATGGTGTGTGGTATGCTGAGTGTCATGTATGACATGTTAAATGTCACATGTGGCATATTCAGTGTCGCGTGTGTTTTGTTAAGTGAATATTACGTGCGGTATGTTTTCGCGATTGCTATTTTTACGACTAGTTTATACAACATGTAATTGGATTTGTGTTATTAGTGATGCGTCATATGACGCCAAATATGATACTTTTATGATTTTTGTGAAGTGGTGACGTATATGGTCTATGGTCTCTCAGTGCAATAAGTGGTACTTTTCCTACCGTGTGTGTGATATTTTTGTTACGTTGGTGATTGGTGACTTATGTTAGAAACGTGTGATTTTGTCCATGCCACAAGCAACATGTGTTTGCAATTGGTGACGTAGATGTGCCACATTTCAAATGCCACTAATCAATTTTAATCTGGGATATTTTTCAAGCACGTATTCTCTGAAAAGCGTTGGCAAATCAGTGTTGTAATTTATGAAACGCAAAAATTACTGTAAAACCTCGTATATCAGGTACCCCTACCGGTAGTCTTAATTTTTAAATTACTTCGCTGTTTCGAGTTCGCCTTTCCGTTTAAAAAATAGGTACTCCATCTCGCGCCCGGTTATCGCGATGAATAGCGAAATAATTTTTCTCAACGAGCCAGAAAAATCCCTTCAATTAATCCACCTACGAAACGAGAGAGAAAAAAAATCAAGTACCCCAGTTGTGCTGTACATTTCGAACAAAGCGTGTTTGCTAAAAGGCTTGCGGTGAAAACGCGAGAGAAACTCTCGCGCAAAACACATCGACGCGAATTGGCTGGCCGGCGTTTGCGATAGGTCAGCGGGTGTTTCTTTTATTTCATTAAGAGAGCGAAATGTATAAAGAGGTTGTATCCTTTAAGAGAATTCGCAGTTTAGTAAAATTTCTGCCTGTGGAAACCAAAGAGCCAAGATCAAAATACGTTTTACCTTTTCTTACGGCGCGGCGGCGGCCTCGGCCTCGGCCTCGGCCCGCGAGTCTAAAAGGCTTCGAAGAACGGAGTTGGAGCGCAGTTTAAGTTTGATGGTTAAATTATTGATACGAAAATTCTACTTAATTCTGGTTCTTGTCATGGTTCATTTATTTGAATGGAATTAAACGGAGGCTATCGAATGTTATCGTTATCTTTGGAATAGTTTTCAAGTTTATCCTTTGAAACGACCTTTTACTTGGCCCAAATTACGATGGCGAATTTTCGGACGTAGGAGTTGTCACGGCATCGATACGCGGTTGTGTTTGCGGAGCCTCGAATGCGTGGGAAATTGATAAAAATTACTTGAAATATTGGTCGATAAATAAAAGTACGGCGGCGGCGGATTGTTGCATTATGCAAAATATCGGGTATTGCCGGAAATACGAACGGTGGCAGTTGTGTGGTTTATTATTGGAACAGATAAGTTGAAGGATCGAATTTGTCATCGTCGTTTAATGGGCCTTATCTGAACAATGGTTACGACGGTAGAGAAGTCCTCGGTGAATAATAATTATATTAGTGTGCGAAAATACGCCCGGCTTGTGGAATAATCGAAGCGACGCCGGCGATATTTCAGTTTGCTTTTGAAAGATTCATTTAATAAAAGCTTATCGGGTAAAATGGCTTAAATAAACGTTCGCAGATGATGGCACTTTTATGTAACGCTTTCAATTATTATACACGTTTACGTCGTCGCGACGCGACGCGACGCCGGCGAAATAAATTAATTAAGCGACGAAAGAAGATACGTACGTTAGGCGAATTACGCCGTTTACGGATACGCTGTAATTTCGGCGTCGCTTCAACGCGTCGGTATACCGTAGTGTTAACGTCGTCGCGCTAATGGCGAACTAACAGCCATATACAGGTGATAGAAATACCACTTTTCAGCTGCATCACCGCGTTGCCAACTGTAGCTATAAATTATCGAAGACAAATACCTACTTATTAAGCGGTTTACACTTAGCCTACTTAATTAAATGACAAATCTTCGGTACCGCCGAACCCTCGAAAATGCTGTCGTCGAATCCCCAACAACGTCTTGAAAAGCTGCGTGAGAAGGTGATGCAAAGAGTTTCGCGAAGAGGTGACGTTCGGGGGACGGAGTTTCGTTGTCGTCTTCGCGGTGCCAGCGTTGAAGAGACGGGTGGTGACGGGGAGCAAGTTCAATGGTGTTTTAACGTGCTGACTGCTGAAAACTTGAAACATTTTTTTGAAATTTTGATGACGTTGATAAGAACGTTGAGGAAGCGCGTCGAGAATTTGAAAACATCATGTTCCATATTTCAGCAAAGGATATTAGGAACCGATGTAAAATCTTAAAAACCGTCCGTAACTGAACGGATTTTTTGGGTAAATTTTTCTGCACACCGATGTGCTTTGCTCCCCTGGTGCTAATGAATATTTGTAGGATAGAAGAGGTATTTAATTGGTGGCACATAGTACGAGTATGTGAACCAACATGAAGCGCGCGGTTTTTTTTTCTATTTCCACTCGTGTACACGAGTCCTCAGAATAAACCCTCTTTTCCTCTCATGGATTTCGATTTCTGAAGACTGCGATTATTTTCGAACTGCTACATCATTTGTCGCGTATTCGCGTATAAATTAACCTGCTGCTGTGCTGCTGCAGGGATTTAATGTAATTCTGGTTGCTGGATGATTAATTTGAAGGAGCAAGTAATATCGTGATCAGTCTAAATAGCATGAAAAGAGTACGAAATTAAATTTCCGCCTTCTTTCGCAAATACATACTGTATAATCTCGATAAAGAACAAAAGCTAACTGACCTTTGTCATCCGACCTAATCTAAAATTTTCACAAAATTACAAAATTTTACGTAGAAAAATTTCCTACTTGTATATTTTGCGAAAAAAAAGCTCTAATTAAATTTAATCATTAGGCCTACCGATTTATTTTCGTTCAGTGATTTACATAATAGGTCGAGTTTCTCGAACGTTACGCATACACAGGGGCGCAAAAAACCGCTTTTATTTTAACATTCAAGGTTCAACTTCCAAAAGCGAGTTTTTTTTTTTCAGTTACAATAAAAATGTTTTTTATTTTTTATGTCAACATTGATTTTTTAACAGCATCTCGGCTTTTATAAAATATCTGCGAGCGTTCGTAATTAGGAAGCGTGGAAGTTTTTAATACGGTTAATATAAAAATGAATATAAAGATGTACGGAAATGAAAGTTGCAAAAATTAATAACGAAAACTAGAGATGCTTTTATTTAATTTTTTTTTCGCCCGAAAAAAATTTTATGGTAATTGTAAAACACTTTCGAGCGATTTATTCGTATCTGCGAAGTCTTCGTGTGCGTTGGGCTTTTTCTCCTGCGAAGTTGAGTTTTTTTTTTTATAATGCAATTAAACCGGAAATTGCAGTGAGTCCTCGAGGTGTTTGAAGTTTATTACAAAAGGTAATAGAGTTGTTTGTTGTTTGGAAATAGTCTAGAGTTTTATTATAACAGCGAGCGCGAGCGTGGAGTTTCATTGCTTATTCGATCGACGATAAAATCATGCGATAGCTCGATCACTTTAATCCGAAATTAGCCGAGCGTTGTATGATTATTTACGCGAAGCCACCGAGGGGAGGCCAAGGGTGCACATTTCCCTGGGTCTTGTTTTCCTGAAGGAGTCCGGTGATTTTCGAGTTATTTAATACGTAATACAGGTAATTTTATGCTATGTGTAAATTGGGTGCAAGCAGGGGGAGACTTCGCCTCGGGCCTATGTTTGCTCTCGACAGCCCCGTTTGAAATTTTTCCAAGTTGGATTTATCGAATAATTGAAACTGGCCGCTATCTCGTCCAACTCACGAATCCAGTCTGCAGTGTAGAGTGTACGACAATTTGTTGATACGTATATTTTTCCATCGCACGAATAATAAATTACACCGCACACGTGATAAATTAGCGACCGGGCACGAGGCCTTACAGGACAATTTTCACGTCACTGCTTGCGCGCAGGATATACCTACTCGTAGCAAACACGCGCCCAGGGAATGATCCGGAAACAGCGAGAAAAACGGTAAAATTAATGTTAAACGTTAAAATCAATTAAATTCCATCCGTATCACTTGCTCTTCGTTATTTTTTTTTGCGCAGTGTTGAAAAACACGAGCAATCAAATGTTAAAAAAATGATGTTCCTTTGGCGTCGTCGGGAACAGCGGCTACGCGGAGGTCGTTATCGACTCGATTAATCATTCTTTCGAGAGGCGAACGATTTTTCAAATATATTTTTTGCCGCCTTTGAAGGCGCGCAACGCGTTCTCATTTTCTCAGTTTACGCGAATAATGCAAAAATGAATCGCCCGAAGATAAAAAGTGGAAAAAAAAGGCGGAAAAACGCAAAAAGGAGTCAGAAAGGGGTTGGTTTTTGATGAGCCCCCGGAGACTAGTTAGGCAAGATTTAAAGTACCGGTCACACGTAAGGAATTGTGCCGCCGACTGTAAATTTAACAGTTACTTCGGGAGTTATGTACTCGTACTACGAGTATGCACGCACTTTTGCGCAATATACGAGTAGGCTACGTCTACGTTTCTTTAAGTTTCGTTTACACATGTTTCCACCGAACCAATTTATATTCCGCAGCGGGGGTCCGAAAATTTCGCCATTATTGGTACTTTTATAGTTTCGCGTTTAGTGCATTTTCAAATTGAGTTTCGTCGTGATTTAAATGCGCGCATCCATCGACGTGAAATTATCTCCGTTTACGTGATCATTTTAAAACATGAGTATCGACCATCCTTACATCGTCGTCGGCCAGATGAAAAAAAAAAAAGCACCATGTTTCGTCAGGTAATTGTGCCGGTGCATAGCGTGATTTTGCTCGTATCATTTACGCTCGGCGGCGTATTTCACCATCGTGCGCCAGAAAAATCAACTCGAGTATGTGTCAGCGAATGCAGTAAATAGGGTCCCCTCCCCTCCCCTCCCCTCACCGCAACGAGATGCGGAACGTAAAAAAACGTATCGTTGGATTTTCTTAGGGGGTTTTTTTTGCACATGTCCATCGTAATACATATTATACAGTATGTACTCAGTTGGGGTTGTTTATTTAGAGTTGTATCAGTTTTATAAGGTTTGCGAAAGGCGGGTTTTCGAAATGGACCGAATGATTTCGACGATAAAATGGGGGTATAGTTTAGAACGGACTTCGAGTAGAGGTATTTTGAAGGCGCTGGGCTGGGCTGGGCTGGGTGGGGAGACCAACAGACCATTGATGCGCAACTACTTCTCTAAATATGCTTCCACGTACTTCGAGTGACCTAATTATCGAGAAAATTACCCGCATGGCTACCCAAGTACTTATCCAATAAAAAAGCAGTAAAAGCGGCGACGCGCGACGTCCTGACCATTGGTTAATCACTGATGTCAAAGTCACACTACACTGGAGGCATCTTGTCCACGCGATACGACACGAATAGTATAAAGTAATCTGCTTATAAATTTCAATTTAACTAGCGAACTTATCGTCTCAAAACGAACTGTTTGATCTATATTTTTCCATTTTCACTTCCTCTTCCTCCTCTCTCTCCCCTCCTCCCCCGCCCCTTATAACTGAAGTTTCAAAAGATAAATTTTCAAAAATTTGCTAAAAATCGAGAAATCAATTTCATTGGCAGTATTTGCGGTGACAAAAAACTGTTTTGCTTTGGCCGAAGATACGACTTTTTAAAATTTCGTGCTAAATATTTTTTCATGGTTCAGTTATGTTAAAATGGTTGAAAAAATTTATTTCCGCTTTTCTTGTACGTAGTAAGTACGTAGGACGTACCTATCAGTTTTATAAACTGTACTAAATTATGTGCACTTTCAACGGTGAACGTGAACGTGAACTTGTTGATCGATATCTCTTAAATGTTGAAGCATTGTTCTATAAAAATTTCCCCATCCCCCCTTCGCTACCTTATACGTTGTTGTATCGTTTAAGCGTGCTCGAAAATTTGACCACGTATAATTTATTCTATTTAAATCGCGGGTATAAGTTTATGCACTTGTTAAAGAGCGAAGAATCATTCAACCGTCGTCGTGTAGGTATTTATTGCGTATGCTAATCTACGCCGTTCGGGTTGAATTCATCACAAAACACCTATTAGACAGGAGACGAGAATGTATAATATGCATATTGCTAATCTATCGTGTAAACAATAAACATATAAGAATACGCTGTGAGTTAAAAATAAACCTCGACGATTTTGTATCATTTTGAAATGTAATACTTTCCAGTTTTGTATTACAAGGGATAAAAAAATTCTCGCATTGGTTTGCATCGTTGCAGGTAACATCTTTTAATATTCATTTAAATATAAACTTCACCGTGGTTAATTCGACGTCGAACAGTTTCCAATTATGCGTTTTCGTCGGGGTATTTCTATTGTTTTTCTAAATAATACCATCGAAGAGATATCGTTTGAGAAAAATCGCCGTCATTTTACAAACCCTTGTTTTTATTTGTTTGGTTTTGTTTTGTTTTTTTGTTTTTTTTTTTCACGGACGTACTACACTAGGTATACTGATTTACGGTGGTCGAGTTGAAAATACACGAACACGGTTCAGCGTACCAATTCGAGTAAATGGGTTCGATATTATGGGATGGAAAATTCACAAAACTCTTAGTCTATTCCCAAAACAGATAAAAGTTAAATTAACGAAAAAAATCTTACCGAAAAAAATTACGCATTATAGTAAAAATTTATACGTCGCGTCGTTTGTTTTTTACTTACTTTTCAAAGTGTATTTATATAAAACTGTTTAAACTGTCCAAGTTTCCATTGTACGAGCTTTTCATACTTTTTCACAACTTTTGGTATTGTTTACAAAGTTTAAATTGATTGGATTTTTAAATTTTTTTCGCTCTTGTGAAGCGAAATATTCGCGGTCGGACAGTTGTCAATGATACGAACGAGCTTTTTCGTAAATCGATATAAAACTTACGTTCAAGTTTTATTATACTTTGGCGATTTCACCGTTCATTTGTAATTTTTTGATCGCGTACTTGTCGTGGAGTGTTTATTAAATAAAATTAGAAAAAAGCGGAAATTTACCGAACGAGTTCAATTATTGCGACTATTTTTAGCTTTTAATAAAACGCCAAGTCGTTGGGAAAATTTGAAATTTACTCGCGAACTCGCGTATACTCGTATTCGTTTTTACTTCTATAAGGAAATGAAAGAAGAAACTTCCGAAACACCCGGTTTTATTGGCCATTAAAAAAGAACGCTAAGGCTGAAAAAAAACGAAAGTTAAGAATTTTTTAACGCTTATCGTAAAATTTTATAAAGTGAATTTACACCGTTGTTGCTTTTTTGCGCCTTCTTGAAGATTTTATCGTGTGAGGAAATTTCTAATTGTGAGAGGTTGAAAAATGCGGCGAGTTAATTAGAATGGCGATAAGCTTTTGCGTATAGGCGAAAAAAGAGACGATCGCGTTGGTTTAATTAGGACGCTAATAATCGTTATGAATGGTTATTAACTTATTAGGTTAATCGTTTCGATGAGCTGCTTGATATGAGGAGCGGTTCTCGTGTTTTTTCAGATTTATTGGTAACACTGATAAGGGTTATTTTTTAGAATTAATGTAGTAAAATTTTTCTTGAAATTTTGTAAAATATACTCGTATGAAAAAGAAAACATTTTAAACACGTGTTTGTTTTTAGCAATGATGCAAGGTACAGAGGAACCCTCCTCCCCCGCCCCCACTTCGCCTCTCTCACTAGTTTATCTTCATTTGCTTTTTTTGCTCGAAAATTTTAATTTTAGGGAATACATATATGTAGAACCTTTTCACACCTATCATACTCGTTTTTTCGTTAATTTTCAACTACCTTTACCCCCTCTCCTTCTCCTTTTATCACTATTAGGTGCACTTTTCAACTTTCTCAAGCTGTCAAAATCCTGTTAACATTTCGTGTATTAGTGAACGTCGCGTAATTCACGCGAATTTATCTCAAACAAATTGATGCTGACTACCTGAATATTTTGGTCGGGGTCAAGGTCAAGGTCAAGGTCATGGTCCAATTGGGAACGAAGCTGTGGCTATCATTAGCAACTCATTTTACTGTTATTGCTGTGACTTTTTATGTTGAGCAGATCAGTTGTAGAGTGTAAAGAAATGAAGGTTTTTTGTTTGAAAATTTTTTGTTTCAAAAGTCATCTTTTTGGGCTAAATAATATTGAACTATAGTTTGAACATGTTTGAGTTTAAAAAGTAGGAAAGACATACTCCGAATCAGCATTTGACCTTGTGATTAAAATTTTTTACCAATCTTATATATTCCAGAACCTGTTTAATTAATTTTTGAAGCTGGTTATTTAAATCAGTTGAGGTTTACTGAACTAGGAGCGCTAGTGTGCTGCTATGTGATTGGCTGTTATCATCGATATCGCGAATTTTCACGATATTTCGTTGAAGTCAAGCGTAATACTCAATCACATTGCGACACACTAGCGCTCCTAGGTTGGAGAAGAGAGTGGTTACTGAAGTAGGAGCGCTAATTGTGCCACAGCGTGATTGATGTTCGGCACCTTAGGCGTTTCGTTATTAAATTCACCATTTTCTTGAATCGACTGTTCGGCATGGAAACAGTTTTATTGAAATTTACAATAACAGCTAATCACGTTGCAGCACACTGGCGCTCCTAGCATAATAAACGATCGAAATACTTTGAATGTTCGATGAGAGGTGAAATTCGTGAGATAGAAAAAAGTTGCACATAACTCGACTGAAAGATAATATAAATAAAAATATTACGAAATAAGTTATTATAAAAAATAACCTATCTCGTTTATTGGACGGGTCATCGAGCTGCTCACATTTCGAAACGCTTCTGTCGCGGTCGTAAATTTAACCCCACAAAAAGTTGTGTTTTTCGACGCAAAGTAAAATAAAATCATATACTCGTCCATCTAATTACACCACGTTCCAACACCTCCCTCTTTTGTTTTCTTAAACGTAATATTTCACGTAGACGATGCGACGCGAGCAAAAAGAACGAACTTCAAACGCGAAGCACCCCCTATAATTAAAATTCCGTCGAAAAAAATCCCCTTAACGAAAAAAATCCAACCAGTAATTTCTATACGCGTGTATTTATGTACACTTTGAAATTGTGCGTCAAGAGAAGCACGCCTCTAATTCGGGCTCTCGTTACGTTAATACTATTTAATTCACCACGTGTCTAGCTTGTAAAATACTAATGACGCTTTTACCAGTATGAGATGGAGAATCATTGGTTTGAACAATGAAAGCGGCCAATTTAACTGACAGTTACAACGAATCAAATGATTAGTTCAAGCGAAAATTGGCTTTAACAATGCGAAATCGATGGAAGATGAACGAGGCTGCAAAACGACCGTTGGTTACCAGAGAATTGCGGCCTTTGCCGCAAAACAAATTACCGTCTTCCAATTAGCAGAAATAAGATTTTTTTAAAAGGCCCGACAATTAATAAAGATTATACGCTTTTCTGAACACCTCGACTCGAAAATAAAGCTCCGAAATGTGCGTCTTTGTAACGAATCTCAAGCAGTTTCTGCGTATTTTTTCTCTTTACATTTATCATACGTTTTTCGCGATTATGTAATAAGTTCGAGGGAGGTGTGAAATTTCGCGTAAATGGTACAATTTCACGCGACATAGACCCATTAGTGATAAAATTGGTACGCCGAATGTACATTCGTAAATCCGCACCAATTTTCTCGTCGACAGTTTGATAAATGCAAATCGTTTAAAAAAGAAATACTAAAAAACTTAGGCGAAACTATTACAGCAATTTGTGACGAAGCGCAAATCATACGCGGCGTTTTGTTTTCCAAATACTTTTTGGCTCGAAACGCCGAATCAACAAATTGCTAAAGAAAAAATAACCTTTGGAGAAGTTGAAAATAGGTCACAAAATGAAAGCAAATCAACGTATTTCTAAGCATTTTCCTCCCTCCCTCCCTCCCTTCCCCCCTCCCCTCGCCACCGGTCGCATTGGGTTTTTTCTGCAACCGGCGAATAACGTGATTTGTGGAGTTGGAAATTAATTTAAGAGTTCTGGCCGAGTTAAGAGAAACACGGTGGAATGTAAATGTTGAATCGAGTCGTCGTTGAGGTTTTCTCCTTTTTTTTTTCTCGAGGTTTTTCAATTCCAAAAGGGAGGAAATGTTGGCGAAAAGAAGTTGATAAAGAAAACTACTTTTTGGTTACCGTGGTTTAGAGAATTGCGGCGGTAAATACGTGGCGAATCAAAATCACACACACACACACGCGCGCGCGTGTGAACGTACAAGGTACGCCAACGCATGTATACACTCGACGATGAAACGAAGTTTAATTAAACCATCCCATTAAATAAATAGTAGATAAGTGTTGTGGAATGAGTGCTATATACGTATTACGTAAACCGTAAGTGACTGAATAGTCTGCGGCTCGCCGAATAAGCTGCAACGGCGCATTTAATACCTCCTACTTTTGATTTACTATTGTGCTTTCTTATTTTACCCCAAATCGATGGCTTTTAAGTCGGCAACACTTTTACCTTCGAAGTAAGGAAATATTTAATTGAGGCGAACCGTTGATTTGGATAGTTCGATGACGAATTTTTTCATATTTGAAGGATTTAATTTAACGGGAAATGTACAATTTTTGATTGGCCTTTTTAGAGATGACAGTTCTAGTTTTTCTGCCCGTGCCCTTGAACGCTTTTTGTTGCTCACCCCCACCACAACCCTAGATTACAGATAATGTTTTATCTCTATTTTTCAAAAACTCCGATCAACTTCTCTTCCATTCTTGAAAATTTATTTAAATCACAATATATTTGCTTCAAATTGAATAAAATTTGTAAAACTAGCTTAAATTTGATGAAAAATTTGTTTAAAAATTCCTAAAAATTGTAGAAATTTCATTTAAATTGGTTAAAATTGCCTAAAATTACAAAAAAGTCTATAAATGTTGTTAAAATCGTTCCAAGTTGATCAGTATTTGTTCAAAATTGCATAAAAGTTGTACAAAACGATTAAACTGATGAGAAATTCGTTTTAAATTGCACTTACATTACCAATACGATGTTAAAATCATTTAAAGTTGTTCAATATCTGTTTAGAATTGCAAAATATTGTTAAAATAATGAAGAAATGATTCAAAGTTGCTCAAATTGTTTTACATTTGTTTCAAATTTCACAAAAGTTGTATAAAACGATTAAATTAGTGAAAAATTTGGTTAAAATTGCAAAAACATGTAAAATATTGTTGAAATAGTTTAAAATCAATCAAAATTTGTTAAACACTGCTTAAAATTACGAAAAATTATCAAAATGTTAAAACTGATCAAAGTTGTTCAATATTTGTTCAAAATTGACGGTTAAATTAATAAAAAATTTGGATAAAATTGCATAAAAACGGCTAAAAAGTAGTTGAAATAGTTCAGAATCGATTAAAACTTGTCTATAGTCTCTTGGAAGTGCACAAAATTGTCAAAATGTTGTTAAAATTCATTAGTACTCGTATTCGCTCAAATTTGCACGTAAGCTGTGCAAAACGATTAAATTAATGAATAATGTGTTTAAAATTGCATAAAAACGGTAAAAATGTCTTTTAAATAGTTTAAAATTGATAAAAAATTATCAAAATCGCTTAAAACTGCACAAAATTGTCAAAATGTTGTTAAAATTAACAAATTTTGCTTGATTTTGAACTATTTTAACGGCAGTGTAACTGTTTTTCAGCAATTTTTGGCAAATACTAATCAATTTCAGTCAATTTTAACATTTTAACAATTTTGTGCATTTAAAAAAAATGTTGATTAATTCTAGACTATTTTGACAGCTGTTTACCACTTTTGTGCAATTCTGAGCAAATATTGAACAACACTGAACAATTTCAATAACATTTCTACAGTTTAGCGTAATTTTAAGCAATTTTAAACAAATTTTGATCAATTCTAAACTGCTTTTACGTCATTCTCACCGATTTTACGCAATTTTAACCATATTTGTCGTTAATTTAGTCGTTTTGCACAACTTTTGCGCAATTTTGAATAAATTTTAATCAACTTTAATTTAATTTCAACAATATTTTAGCTGTTTTTATGACACTTCGAGCTAATATTGGACAATTTCGAACAACTTTAACATTTTGCCAATTTTGTGTAATGTTAAATCGATTGTAGACCATTTTAACAGTTATCAAGCAATTTTAAGCAAACATTTAACAATTTTAAACAATTTTAGTAATTATGCGTAATTTTCAGCAATTTTCAACAAACGTTGATGGATTTTAACGTAATTCGGAAAACATTAAAATCAACTTTATCGTTAATCAGGGAAATACGATAGATAATATCAATTTTTGAATGTTTTCTATACTGTAAAACAAGACATCCGTTGTATTGCGATATCAAAAACCAATCCTACAAAATGTGTTTTTTCAATTTCGTAGCCTTATTCGAGACTTGCGACCTTTCAATAGAGCATTTCCAAATGAACGAAGCAAATTCGTTGAAATCGCTTATCTAAGGTTCGAATGGTTTCGGGAAAAAAAGTCACACGCCTTTTCAAAATAGAAAAAAATTTCGGTCGTTACACAACGCCCGATATTACTTCAGTGCGATTATTTGGTAAACAGACCTGTACTTGGTAGCTTTTCTTTGTACACATCTCGCATCGAAATATATCGACGAAATTGTTTTAGATTTAAGCAACACAATGGCGTATTTATGTAAATAATACGCCTAAAGGGTTATTTTTCACTGGGTTTCGTCGTATTGGTGATTTAAGGTCGCAGCTGTGAAATTTAGATTCGCAGGTCGTCTTCGTGTGGCGGAATGACGGAACTGGGAAATGGGGGAAATTTTTTTCAACGGCGAAAAGTGTTTTAAACGAAGAAATGCACGTTGTCGGAGCTTTGGTCGGTGACCGTAAAGTACCAATATTATATACGTTTCAATTAAAATCTTATCAGTTATTCGATAAATTAATGGGTAATTGCGCGTGAAGTTCCACGTAACTAGAAAGTACCGCCTTTAATCTCGCTTATTCTTTTCACTCGAAGGAATCGCGCGTTTTGTGGATGAAATAAACATTTCATAATTTTTTAGCTTTTTCGGAACGATTATCGTTTTCCAGGTAGATACGTAGTTACGTAGTACGTACTACGTAGACGTACGAGTAAGTACACATTACACATATACGAGTATAATAAAGTGCGAAGAGGTATTCTCGGAGAAACCACGTATTACCGGTTTCAAATTAGAACGTTTTTCGGCCAAGTGTAATAATACGAGTACTCGTACAATAGGTACCTACATTGGATGCATATGGGTGCGACTAAAATCAGATTGTGTTTCAAAAGTCGAAAATTTCGCCGGTATCAAGGTGAAGGTATACGATATACATATCGTATCGTATCGTATCGTATACCAATAATACGATATGTCATATATTATTTCCTAACGCTATTTATTATGTGCGCCAAGTATCTTGGCGTAATTTTAACATTTCGTTGTATCGTACTCCGACGATGGAATTCTTAATTTTGTGTGCCAGTCGATTCTCAAGTGTAACATGATCCTGAAGCTTCGTTTAGGTATACCACGGTTTTTTTTTCCACAAGATCGACGAGTTTAATTTACGATCGTGGTTTTTTTCGGTAATCTTATTTAGGTTGTCGTGTGAGTGGCGAATTTCAAAGTTGGAATTTCGGCAACGGATTAATTCGTGTTTCGATGTTCGAAAAATCGATTTTGGTATTTGGCGCGTTTCTGACGCGATAAAACGAAGCCGTAGGAAAATTACTGATTTATGTTTTATGATTTCCTCCAATATACAGTACGTAGTTTCCTTCCGTCGCGTCGTCTATGTCTTGTGGAATCTGAAATTCGTGTTTGTTTTTACACCTAGCATCTTGTTCGTATTCCGAAGACATATTTTTTTATCGTGTATTTTACAGGGTTTCTCTCGACACCTATCTTCGGCGTTTCCTGTGCTCGTTGGTTTTTTATTCGAGTTTCGAGTTGTGTGGTATTCGATGGGTTTCAAAGAATGGCGAAAATGGCAAATTTTAATGTGGTAATTTCAAAGTTGCGAAGGAAATTCACAGAAGGACCGGTGACGTCGGGAAATCCCGAGGAATGTGTCTGGGTATTATTAACTTGATGAGAAATTGTATCTCACTTCCTTTGAATTATTCTTTTTTTGATTAAGAGATAGTTTTAAAATTTTAAGCCAAAAACAGAGTATCCAACAAGTAGTAAAAGCAGTGAAAAAATAGTGACATTAAAAACAGATTATGAAAGTAGTGAAAAAGTAGTGATTTTAATTATGAAAACGTTTTTCACTACTTTCATAACCTGCGTGTGCGTACATATTTTTAAAATCATTTTCACTGAGGCAATTTTAAAAATAGTAGATAATAAAAGTAGTGAATTTTGTCAAAAAATAATGAATAATGCAAGAATGAAAAAAAAAAAAAAACATGCAAAATACTTACTTTACGAAAAAAGTACCCAAACATTATTCATTTTTGATAAACGACCGCGAATAGGCAAATAAGCCTATCATACGTTCATTTTTTAACAAGTTTAATTCAATTTTTTTTTAATACAGATTTTTTTAAAATCTGAAATTTGATTTCGTTTGTGGTGGATGGGAGAAGAGGTGTTGAAGTCGAGAGGTTTTCGAAAATTTGTAAAGAATTTATTAAGGGGAGGGGGGTGTGATAATCCTTACTTCAGGAATTTTTAGTAGTTTAGGTGTATTTTATGAATACGTGTTTTATATTAAAGTTTGGATTTTATTCTCTGTTTATGAACCATCGCCCTTCCCCTGGTCTCTCGTGTGATTTACAAATGGTATTCCCGTCTCAATACAGTTTCTCCCTAAATTTAAATGTATGTACCATGAGAATAGGGCAGTTCATCGAAAAAAAAGTCGAAAAAAGGTATCGATTAATTATTACTACATACATATTTTTTCTTTGCAACAATGACTACGAAAGAAGAAAGAACTAAGTATTTCAAAGAAGCATTCCAACGAAAATGAAAATCCCTGCGAACACGTCGCTTTCAGGATTTCTTTTCCTCGTCCTTCGTTCGGTTTAGCGCCGAATGCAAACGAAAAAATAATTCTAGAAACTCATTAAGATAGTGATTTCGATTATTGCGAGTAAATATCTTTTTAGTCTACAAACCTCGACATACGTATTTATCATTTCGTGCTATATTCGCCTCAACGACATTTAATGGGGCAATTTTTATCGCCCTTGGAATACGTTTCAATGGCGGAATTTTTTTTCTCTTTGAATCTAATACAAATTATAACACGTGTGGAGTCTTATCAAGGTGAAATATCGAATTCGTTTGAGCAGTCGCAGGCTTCTGAAATTTTAATGTCTAAAGCTGATCGCTTTTTTAGTTATTATTGCGATTGGAAAAATTCGGAATGAATTTTTTGTTATTCGAAATGCGATAAAAAAAAATTTCTTTGATGAAATTTCGCAGATTTTCGGTGGTGATTATTTGCGCAGTGCTTGTTAGAGTATTTCAGGGTTATTTTCGTTCTCTTTTGATGAGTTCTTCGAAATGATGTGTTGTTTGGAAAAAAATTATAAGTTGGGCCTTTTTTAATCATTGTTTGCTCCTTGCCCTTTGCGACTTCCTATTAAAAATTTTTCGTAGTAATATGGATGACTGAAGGAATTTCCAATTTCTCATATCATTTTTTTTTCTTAGAACAATTTATACTCGTACATTTTGAATCCAAGTAAGTATTATGTATCATGAAGCGATGATGTTTTGATCAACGCCACGTCTTCCAATGTACGATTGTACCCCCTTGCGGCACCCCTCCTGTCCTCCATATCGTTGGAGGATTTCCATTTCTTTTTCACTTTTTTTCCCTAGAAGTATGAATTTTCGATGGTAAATATATTTAGCGTACTTTCTCTACGACGCGACGCCACGTCAGCGGCCATTTTCAACGATGAATCATCGACTCGCGTTATCATTTCACTTTTTTTTCGGTATCAATATACGATAAAAATTCGGTTCAATTGTTCCTCGAACGATGAGTTTTTGTAATTATGAAAACTGTGTGACGGTTTCACGCCGGCGTTCGCGTATTCGTTGATAAAAAAGTTGAAAAAATTCACGATTTAGATTTACGTATTATCTGTTTGGTGCGATGAACTTGATGTTTTGACCAGCAAGCGGCGCTGCTGTACTTTTTTGGGTTTTCTTTCTCTCTCTGGTAAACTAGCGTAATTTATTGTGCATGTGGCTCGTTTTTCGTTATAGACACGTATTTCGAAGGGCGGGACGAAGGGAAGACGGCGGGACGTACGCGTATTTTTGTTTAAAATAATGAAGATTTTTTCCATATAGGAAGACGCGACGATACGTAGCACGGTGTTTTGGGTTCTCCGATTACATTGTAGCGAGACGCCTTGTTGGTGGCCTAATTATGTAATTTTCTTGGGAGGAGGGTTCAATTAGTTAACAAAGTGTAGCGATAAAGATCAACAATGTCGTTGAGCTACTTTTCAAATGTTTGTACGGGTTGAGTTAAATTTTTTGATTGCTCGATGCTTTCTTTTTCGGTATACTCCTAGACTCATGTGGCTGGCGCGTTTTCTTTTTTAAAACGCGGATTACGAGTATACTCGTATAAAGCTCGGAGGAGGGATTAAACGTGCAACGTGGGATCGCGTTGTCGGTGGTTTTTTTGAATGTGTCTTGTGAGAGCTCGAATTACGATTACGAGATTCTCCTTTTTTTTTCCAACTTGAATAATAAGACGTGAATTGTAAAGGTATTGAAATGCGATGGTTTAAAGATGAAGAGGGTGGGAAAAATGCACGTCAGAGATGTAGCCTCGAGTTGAAATTTAATTAACTTCCAATTAAACAATTTCGATTGAGTTGGCGGCGCTACGTTCCACAAAACAATAATTTCACCAGGCAGAAGATGCTGCTTTCATGTTACCGCTTAAATAAGCGCCTACCAGGTGAAACATGAGCCATGTATTTGCTACCGCCTCATAAGTTTGTGTTTTTCTTTGGATGGCGTGGTGCTACGAAAATGCGCGGAAATTTACCTACTGCGAGGTACGAATTTAATGAAATCTTGGTTTAATCGGCGTACAGCGTCGTCTGCGCATAGCGATAGCAAAAAATACTGTATGTTTGGATGAGAGCCAAAAAATACGTTAATTTTAAATATACTGTAGGTTTTTATGGCGCTGGGTTGATTTCTTTGCGGCTTTTATATTTTATTAGGTTTTCGCAAAATAGAGGCGTGGGTTTTTTCGTTTTTTAATACAATGATGATGATAAGTAAGGTTTGGGAGTTCTGTGGATGTTGAGAGAGGGTGCGGGCTGGAATCGATGTCCAGGTGGTTTTGTATTTCTGAGGAAAGGAAGGCGCGACGACGGGAGTAATATTGGCTCAGTTCGGAAAGTTCCAGATGTGAATTAGTTGTAATGAAGATGAAAGTGATCTATTATTATACGTATTTGGCTAAGAAATAATATGACTTTGTTATATTTTGAAAGCATCACAAAGGTGAGGAATCGATTTTGAGGAGTTTATGGTATAGATTTTTCAAGTGAGTTTTCGACTATCTACGAGTACTTGAACTTATGCGTTAGGATTTTTTACCGTTTTGTTCTTCCTGCTTTTTTTGCGCATTTATCATCGTTATTTTTAAATTCTTTTAATCATAGTTAATCTCTTAAACGTTATTTAGTAATATTTACTAAATGAAGAGATGAACAAAACTTGAATGCGTGACATATCAGTGTAGCCACGTGTGGGTTTACGTGCTATTTATATACGTAATTGAAGAAAATTGTAAATAATTAATTAGTTTTTTAATTTATTGAAAAATGAGTAACTGAGCAGGAAGTTGCGATTTCGTTGAAAACTAAATTGGTGACTTACAAAGCATTAAGATGCTTAAAATTTCTCAAAATATTGCAAAAATTTTTTTAAATATGAGAAATAAGTTGAAAAGTTGTAATTGGGTGAAAAAAAAACTTACCAGGCTATTGTACTCATTAAACATCTTTTTTTTTTCATCTTTGTTTTTTGGATAATTTCAACTTGAAATTTTAATAAATTTCTGCCTCAAAGCTGGAACCGAAAATACGAGCTAAAAACGCGGTCTCATCTGAACTGAGCAGGAATTCTTTGGTCAAGGGCTCTTTTTTTCATTTTGAAATTTTTTTTAGTTTTTCGAAAAGTTGTAGAATTGAAGTAGTTTTTTTTCAAGTATTCTTCAAATTTTTAGGACAACGGTTGCCCTTGAGTGATAGTTTTCATGTTCTTTTTTTTGCAATTTTTCCATTTGCCCAGTTCACATTTGGGTAATTTTTCTGTGACGAGTGAAATATGGAGCAAGCAAATAAAAGAATCAGTTATTGGGAGACGATAAATGCTCATAGTAGTCGAAAAAAAAATTTCAATGTTTTGAAGATTTGAATGCTTTTGTACACCTTTAGTACCAAATTCGACGTTATTGAAATTTTCTTCTTATTCCCCCCTCTCTTCACCCCTTCCTATTTTGTAAGTATTTAATCACTTTTACTCTTTTTTCAAATTTTTGCTCGTATCAATATTTTTTATTTCAAAAAAATGGGATGAAAATGATTTGAGCGCTCTTTTAATTGTTACACTTCAATAGAAAAAAATACTTTCAAATAATCTCACTTTTTTTAAATTTTTATTCAGCTTTTAATTTATTTGTTCATGTATCGATATACTGTGTATTCTATGAAATGAGAAAACAGGGATTATGAAATTTTTTTATTAAAATTGTTCAGTAACTGAGCCAGTTCAGCTGAGGCTGTAAGGATAAGAAACAAGATTTTTTTGTTCGTGATCTTTTTTTTTCAGTTAGGTAATAATTTTAATTAAATCAGTTTACAAAAAATTTTTCGAAAAACATCAGAGGTTCGAAAACTTTGAAAATTTTCTTAATTTCAATATCGTCTAAAAAAATTGTGAATCTGATCAAAACTGTTGTAAAAATATTTATATTAATTTTACTTTCTCAAGTGTTACAATTTTTTGTTTCGAGAAAAAATTTACATTGCTTTATTGATTTCTTCCTTTCTTCCTCTTCTCGTCATGAGATAAGAGTAACACCCAAATATGTCGACGAAAAGAAGGAAAGCTGAAAAGAATATTGAAATACGCGAATACGTTGGGGCGGGGGCGGAGATGGAGGGAATGAAATTCTATTGTCTGTTATACTGTATGTACATGATGAATTCATATACCTACTTACATATTAGCTTCAGTGAATAAATATAGTGTGGAAAAAAATTGTAAATTTTTTACGAATCGAATTTCTCTGACAAAAATTCTAGACTTCATTGTAGGTAATTTTTTTGCGGTTTCTATCGAATTTTTCTTTTTCATCGAAGTATGCCACCTACATCGTATTTCTATTGTATTCAATCATACATGTATATTAGGTATATATTTCTGCGAACTTGTAATCGAGCAACGATGGAAAATGTATTGAAAATTTGTACAAAATTAAAAATTCGTCTTTTCGATTTCATGCCGTTGTGAGGCAAACCTGCGAGGGTGGATTCGAATTCAAATGAATTTTCAAGTACTCTCGTGTACTCGTAGCTTTGCGGCGACACTTTCCACACGTCTGCAAAAGTCTGTCGAACAACGAAGGGATACCCGATAAAAATGTCAAATTAACGACGAACACAAAAGGAGTGATTAATTCAATTGATCACACGGTAAAGGTTAATTTATCGGATACACATCGTATCACACCCATCAACCAGGAATAAAACCACCATTAACCCTCGCAAATTCTGTACATTGACGGTGAAACGCGTACACTTGGAAGTAAATTGTGTAAATATCGTTGAAATATGTAATCTGTCGGTATCCAGCTATCCACTTGTCTCGGTGGCTTGAAAATATCAATTTGCACTTTTTATGCATTATTTTCCATTAGATAATTGAGCCTTGGTACGCAAAAGGGTTTCGAGGTATGTAGTTTTGCAAATGCGTTGAAAATAATTTCACGACGCGACGCCTTTAATGGATAAACGAGGTGTAAGGGTTCAAATTAGTTTTTAAGATTTTTATTCGGTATTTCGTGGATTAAACGCGTGCCAAGGTGTGCGTCCTTCTTTCAGCATGTTTTACAAGAAAAGGATTACCTGAATATGCAGCGGAAGAGGAAAGTGAATAGTGAATAGGTATTTAGGATATTGTTTTAGCGTGTTTCTGTCTACTAAGTGGATTTTAATTTATCGTATGATTAGTAGCCGACGTGTTGATGCGGTTGGTTTGATGCTGGCAACGAGTCAGTTGCACGGTGCAATTATCATAGTTATGTTCTTTATAACAAAACGCTTCGTGATACGGGTTTAATAAGTCGTGAAGTTTTCAGCATTATTTCGTATATTTTTCGACGTCATCGAGATGATTTCTCGCGAAATTTTTCCCATAAGGCGAAAATACCAGTTTCGTGGAAATAACGAATGTGTTCGAAAAGATACAGTGGCATTTATCGATAAAATGTCAAAACCGTCCGGATTCTCGTTCATTGTAGGATTTACTTCTCTTGAGGCTGATAAGATCGAAATGTTCTGTTTACCTTGTCGATTTTAGCTTGTAATATGAAATTATTATTTATTTTCGTGCTTGCATTGTGTTTTAAGGGAATATTACAAGAAGTTAAGGTGTACGATTCGCTGATTTACGATGATGTGCAGTGTGATTCGATACAGGTAAGATTTTTGTGTTTTACTAATTTTAGTAGATTACTACATTTTTGAATTTTTTTTTATTTTAATTTTGAACGCAAATATGAAGTTTTTTGTGAACATTAGATTTGTGCGATGATCAATGTAATTTAGCAATTTGATCATATTTTGATTTTTTTTTTCAATTTTTTCAAATTTTATACTCGTATTTTTTTTAGAGGATTTACGTTTTTTAGAAACCACTTGCATTTTTTTCGCGTTGAAATTCTTTAAATTAGTAACTAATTAACAAGTTAGAAAGTAATTTTTGCAAATGGGTACTAAAACCACTTTTTTTGCTCGTTTCGATTTTCAGTGAGAGCAAGGAGGAGGGGATATACCAGCGATAAATAGGGGGGTGAGTACTCGAGGTTCAGGGTAAATGTTTTGCACCCCCTCTTCAATTTTTATACAATACATCTTGATTGGAGATAATTTTGTGAAGTTGGTATTTGAAATTTCTTAGTTCCTTTCAAGAAAATTGGGCTCGAGGCGAAGTGCCTTCTTTGCCCCTTTCTTGGTGGCCCTGATCACTTGTTCCTTTTGAGAAATTAAATTGAGATTTTTAATTCAATTTTTATGTGGTCTGGACAATTTAGTCCAAAACTGGTCTTGAGATTGCAAATTGAAAGCAAAAATTTCAATTTGACTTTTACTCAAAATTAGGGCTGATGCCAGAATTTTCTTGAAGGTAAGGGCAGATTGAAATTGATCGAACGAAATTCTAAATTTTTGAAAATTAAGTTTGGAAAATAGGTAATTAAAAACTTTCATGTTTGGTCAGTTTGTAACTTATGGTAATTTTTTTGGGGGCCTTTAATTTTGAATGAAATTTTAGTTGTTTTTTTTTCTCATTTTCAAGGCTCAAATGTTAGATGCACTGGTTGTTTTGATATATTTTTGTAAGTGTCATCTGAAGTTTTTGCGCACTTCGGAAACCGATAAATTATACTTTAATGAGAGGCTAAATTTAATATACCTTGTTTTTGATCCATTTCATCAGCATACATATCATTTTTGTTTTGTTTATTATCGTTAATTTCTAAATTATAATTCAAGGTGATGAAAATTACAGGTAAAATGTAATTGAAAAAAAGTGAATTTCTGGAAGAATTATCATCAAAATTGCAGAAGCGTTTTAATTTTTGATTTCATCGAATAATTTATTTAAAAATTTCTTTGGCATCTCATTTTCTACAATTTCGTTCCAAAAGCCAGCACTCACCGAAAAATCATAGTTTTTGGTGCGTTCAAAATAATGACTAAAATTTTCTTTAAATTTTTTCAGCATAATTTATTTCAAAAAATCGATTTTTATGTAATTTCCTGAACTAAGTTTTGAAAAAAAGTCGTGATGCACCTTTGCACAAGACGTACGATCAAAGCAATCTAAAACATTATTGATTTGAATTTTTTTTTGTCGATGAATTTCTTGAAACTTTAATAATTTAATGACCCAACAACAGCATTTGATTACCCCTTTCATACTGAAAATAACAAGAGCGAGCATTCAACCACAACGTCGATATCGTTGTATTAACATAAAATGAACAACTCCCATAAAACAATCGTTTGGCTGCACCTATCAGTATCAACAATAACCTGCAATGATTAAAATACAACGGTATGTAGCACTATTCCTACCCCCCCCCC
>QBDW01000496.1:0-13793 GCA_003261595.1 Maconellicoccus hirsutus | reverse complement strand
AATATTCGCGATATTTACAAATCATAACCACGCCCTTGTCATACACGACGTATACGTTTTTTAACACCCGATAGTAAACTTTCGAGTTTTGATGCGTTTTTTAATTATAAAATGCTCGCTGTTGTTCATACATTAATAAGGGTATGATTAACGATAACTATTTCGAGAACTTGGAATGGCTTGTTGTTTGTCGTTTAAATCATTTATCTTTATTTTTTTGCCTTTAGCCAAATTGTATTTCAAAATCGAATATTTCTCTGTCTGCGAAAACATAGTAACATACTAAAAATGGAACCGAATCGAATTCTGGAATTTTTCGCGAACATTATTTAACCATCTTGAAACTCAGTCGCGGTAAAGTTTCAACCTCGTCTTATCCGTACGCGAATTAAAACGTTTAAAATTAATATTTTTCCGAGTAACTGGAATTTGAAGAGTTCGCCGGAGTACCGCCATGCATACACATTTGCATTTTATTGGAATATTCGTCGACGATGACTGTAAATTTTACGTCATAAAAATGGAAAAAATTCCACCTTTTATCTGCGAGAAACCAACGGAGGAGTTGAAAATACCTCCTTTTTTCATTTTATAGCTACCGCGTTGACTAGTGTATTCGAGAACTCACGCTATAAAGGAATTAACTTTAGTTTGTCTGACTTATTTTGACATTTCGATAGACAAATAAACCCCTTAAGTATTGAACCTATTTGGACGCGTAATTTCTGGACAAATGGTAGAACAGTTTCTCTAAACGCCTTCGCCCGTTATACCGAACGCTGTATAATCTACGTCCCCGAGGTAATTAATAAAATCGCGTTGAGAGCGAATTTTATCTTGGAGTTTTGTTTACCAAAAATATCGCCGTTTAGTGTCTTGCGAAGTCGTCAAATACGATTTGCCATGCTGAACTGGTGTATTTGATCGCGTTCCATTAATATAATTAAGATATTTTCCCAACTTTACCGAGTCGAAGGGGATGAAAGATATGTTCGTTTCGACATACTCGATATAATAGATTTTAGGATGGATGATGGTTTTTGAATTAATTTTATATTTGTATCGAAGACATTATGAGTAGAAAAAATTAACGTTCATATAGACGAGCACATACCTATTATACTGGATGTGTCGTTGAAACCTGGCATCAGTGATGCAACATTGCGAAAAATAAAAAAGTTATGACATTGTAAAAAAACAGCTTACAAATGTGGGGGTTCGACTAAACACATGCCAGAATAATGCAGATATAGAAGCCTTTGGAATTATCTATCGCGCAAAAAATCTCAAAATAATTCGATATTAATTTAAAAAAAAAAAACAAAAATAAAACGTAAATGTGCATCGGAAAAACAACACTTCGATTGAAATATAACATAAGCGAATCGCAATTGAAAATTTTCGTTTGATTGTTAAATCGCGTAGGTATTTAAAAAAAATATCGCCTCTAATAAAATCAAAAATCAAGAAAACACGTAAACATGAATTTACGTATTTCTTATAAAATTTACGCGCCAATTTAGCGAATAATATGAAGAAAAAACAATTTGCAAGAATTACTAGGTAGGTTATTGTAGCCGAAGGAAACGGCTGTAAAAATTAATGAAGTATGTTAATTTTGGAAGACAGAAATTACCACAGTAGCAGTTTGGCATTTGTAATGGGGAATAGGTAACAAGCCGAAAACCAAGTAAAAGGGTTTTCTAACTGCCAAAAGGTTATTATTCATGAAACGTCGCAGTCCGGTGACGTTAAGATATAAGAAACCCTAAAGCAGCGACGGCATTAAGAAGGATACTCATGTGTTGGGCTATAGTTGGGTAAAGAAAGGACTCAAGGAGGTATAAGGAGTTTTGTAATAGAAAAGGACGTAAATATACGAAACGAGAGAGATGCCGACAATAAAACAAAAGGGTTGGTTCGGCTTCGAATGTACGGTGGTCAAAGTAGCTAAACATCTCTCTAACTTTTCGGAGAAGAAAGGGCGACGTTGGGTGTTTTAAGGATAGTTGAAAATGGTTGTAACGGCAAACGCGCCGGGGAGAAGAGGTTCGGTTTGCACCGTCTTAACATGTATGGACATGACGCATGGCCGCTCCCTTTCTTCTGCCAGTTAAGAACGTACATAAGAGCGAAATGCAAATTACTAAAACAAGGCGGCTTTTCGTATTGATTTGGGCACTGTTGAAGATAGAGAAATGCCTTCGAGGAGATAATTATTGTTCAAGGAATTGCCCAGCTGCCTCCACCTGCTCTTCTTCCGTCCCTTTTCTTGCCGTATTACTTCTGTTCGTAATATTCCTTCTTGTTCTTCATCGTATAAATCGGAGCTTTTGTATTAAGGTTGGGAAAAGACGGCCATTGGGAGCGGTATGCGAATATTAGTCAATGTCAGAATTACGTATAGCCCACCTTATACGTGTATAATACGTCCTTTTAATTCCTTCGATTTTTTTTTCCTTCTTGTCTTATATAGCGGTTCATCATTGTTACGTTATAATGCTTCATATTTTCGAAATTAAACGAAATTTTCGTTAAGAGTATTACGTTACGTACCAGCGTATTTTTTCTTCGAATCGATAAATTAAATTTTTCGAGATATTCAGTGTCGGTAATTAGGGAAATAAATAATATAACAATGAAGTAAATCCATAATTCATTAGTTACCACATTTCGTTTCTTGATTTGGATACACTGTCACTTTTGTAAACGACGTTCATTACCCCTACACCATTTCAGTTATCCAGTTATTTCATGATCGATCATCCCTAAACTATTTCAGCTATCCAGTTATTTCATGATCGAGTATCATACTTTCTCAAGGTTTCAGCTATATGAAGTGTTTTTAAATTTAAATTTACAATTTAATCATTATTTAAAATTTTCCCATAAACAGCGAAGTAATTCTATGTATTTCAAATAAATATATCATACATTATAATTTGTCAAGTTTTTTCTTTCTTCGTTTTGTTGTGAAAAATAACTCGCTAAAATACCATTTTTCTTACTAGTGTGGTATTGATATTTATTTTACTTGATAAACAAAATAAATCGAAACTCACCGGTAAAGTATCACTTTACCCACTGAAAACAATGTAGTATTGATACAGTTTACATATCATAATTAAGTAAAATTTGGTATTTAATATCATTCGTAGATTAGCTACAATGGCGAAGTTTTCTCATCAATCACGAATCATTTATGTACCTGTGGTAAATTGAAATCAAGTTATTCGCCTCTGATACACCTTCAATCTTCATACATGAGTTACACATACAACCGAAACTGTTAGCGCATCATTGAATACCTATACGGTTGGCGAGTTTACAAACTATAACGCGTATATGAGTTGCTCGTCTTACGAAATAATGAATGGTAACAGTGATGAATGAACAGATGAACCAAGGCAATATTCCGTAAAAGTATTTTCAAAGAAAGAAAAAAAGAATGAAAAAAAGAAATAATAACGCGTCGGCGGTAAACTTGTTAAAAAACAGTGCGTACGCGTTTTACTTTTACTGATATTTTTTTTCTTACGTGTGAGATAATATCCTCTTTCCGGTCATGTGAAGACGATTTAATGAATTTGATATGGCTTAAAAGCAAACGCGGTAGGCCATCGGCTCTTAATCATTCTATGGCGAACAGCGCCTCGTCTAGAATGTATAAAATCTCATGTACGTTTGTTCATCTGCGGAAATAGAAATACCAAATTACATTCTCATTAATGTAATGAGTTAATTTTCGAGAAAAAGGTCAGAATTGGATGACCTAAACATCAAGAAAGAAGTCCATACGGTGAATTACTGTACCAACGGCTACCGAATGTCAGAGATTCCTGTTTCATTATATCTTCGAAATTTTTTTAAATATATTTCATTGTAATTTGAATTAACATGTTTCAATGTTATTAGTATAAGTAATAAAATTATTGAAAATAAATGTACCTACATAGTTTCTCAACACCCGCAAACTTCATTCTAATAGAACTACGAAATAAACTTATTGATATTTTTTCCATTCTTCATTAATCAGCATTGAAATAAACTATTTAAGCAGTTTGTACATAGAGGATGTAGCAAAATTTCTCTTTTTCCAAGTGTAGGTGAGAAAATTCCACCTTTTCAAAAATCTACATTGTAATTGTTAACGTATTTTAATTAAAAACTTCACCCTTAAGACAAATTAAATTTTGTTTTTGTGGTTCGCCAAAGTACGAATGAAGTATTGGTTTTTTTTTTGCCTTTTGAACTTCAAAGTATTCGAGTTTCGATGGCGAACGATTATTTAAGGATTCTCGTCGACTCCTACTTGTGAAATATGTTGCTTGAGGTCAGAAAATAACCAAAGATGCTAAATAAATTTTGAAATTTCAATTACAAATTTTCAAGTTTTCATCTATTTCAGGGTTAATTCTTGCTAGTTGTCAATAAAATGTTCGACTAGTGCGGAAAAAAAAATTCGATGTAGGATGTTCAAAAAAGATATGTACTTTCTTTGGATTATCAAGAAACTGACATCTTAGGATGAGTATTTGATTAGGTAAATTATTGTAGCTCCTTTAATACGGAGTAGGCAACTATTCAGTCTTATGTGAGACAAATAAACATAGCATTACAACATGATGGATTAATTTGTTGAAAATAGTTTATCGTGGTATAGCTAGTAAACTTGATCATACAATTACCCAAGTAGAAAAATTGAAAAATTTATTACTCATGCTAGTGGTAAAATTCATTTATAAGAAATTGGAATAATTATTAGTACTCTTTACCAATAAAATTACAAGTACTAGTAATTATTCCAATTTCATACAAGTAAGTTACAAGTATGACTAGTATGAGTAAAAACTATAGCTACACTATGAGTAATTTTACATTCTATTTCGAAACTCAATAATAAAATATTTCTTCAATTTTTTCTCCGAGATAAAGAAAAAAAACAAATTGATCACATAGATACAAAAACAAATAGGGAATGCAATGATACCTACAATTTCAGCATATCAAATACAAAAACCTATTGTAACTAATGAGAAAAATGTGAAAATAGATAAAAAATCGCTTATTGTTTATATTGCTGGTACTTTACTTTAAGACTTTACCGCTTGGAGAAGAAGTAAGTACAAAGTAATGAATAAACTCTACTACATACTTCACTACTACTTCACTACAGTCCCGTAGCTAGCTGGTGGACGTGAAGATTTCCCCTCTCCATTTTTAGCTATTAATTAAAAACCTCCTCAAAAGTGACAAAAACTTCACGTAATTGTTTTTGTTCTATTCAAATAGCCTTTATAGTAATGATAAGATTACCAAAAATATCTGAGGTTCCAATGTACCTAAACCTGCTCGCTAAAACTGAGATACTTGAAAAATATCTGTTTTCACAAAAAATTAAACCTACGTTTTTTCACGAAGTAACGTAACTGTAGAAATTGAAACGACTTCAACAAGCTTGAAACTTGAAATACACAAATTTCGTGACATGAAATTACACTAGTTGAATAAAAAAGTCAGTCAAGCTTTCATAAAACTTGGTAAATTATTTCACAAAGGTGTAATAGAGTTTCGCCTCGGTTGAAATGTTCGACTTCAAATAAGATTTCGATTAGAATAATAAAATAATTAAAGAGAAATATCCGAAATTTAATTGAGCGTCGTTGTATATTTGTTGAAAATGTTTATACTTTTCATACGACATTAGTCAGACTTCTCTTCGTGAATAGGTAAACTAAAATTGAGTTTTGAGCTAAGAAATATCTTCGTAAAATATGAAATCGACATTACGAAATAATACCCATAAAATACGAAATTGTGAGAGCATGCGCTATCCAAATTTGCACCAGTGAAATACTCATGTTTTAGAAATAAAGAAGTGACGAGTCCAAGAGGTGAATTCTTCGGTTTAAAAAATCGAACAATTTGTTCTATAAGATTAAAAGATCATGATGGTATAAAATTTTAATTTCTAAATATATTCCTGACTTGCAGTTGAGATATTACAGAAATGAAAATTTGACAAGGCGATAAATTATTCTTTACTTTTGACATAAAAACAATATTTAAGAATCAACTGTCTCAACCTTTATTCAACTTGAGTATTTGTAGTGGCTTTGTGCACTATCACAATTGATCAAAGGTATTTTTAATTCGAAATCAAAAGAAATTGCTGCATGATTTACTTATTTTAGCTGTAATTGAAGCGAAGTTCTGTTGTCCGTAACTTCAAGCTGATCAAGTTACGATTTTTAAGAAATTCACGAATAAGCAGATTTTAGTTGTTTCATTTTAGGTGATATTTTTATCCTATTTCTTTCAGAAATTGAACCTTAAGCTCAATATGTGAAGATGTCTCAAAGATACATTTGCTCAAGTTGACCACCGCCAAACGAATTCAGAGAATAGAGCTCTCAGTGAACTCTGTCGTGATTCAAATGAAGAATCATGGAACTTGACAAAACTCGGAGTGCTATCTATGAAGTGAGAATCGACATAATACGTCCTATTCTAATTCTACTTCGTTACTTTCTCTTCATGGATTCGTTTTCTTTAGAAAGAGCTTTCTCTGTTTAATACAACGTACTACATTTGTAAAATAGATCAGGTTATTTGCTATCTTCTTGAACTCTCGTATTTTTAGTGATAAAAAGTGATAACTTTTCTATTCCAGATAACTTTCTTTTTCGTTGAAAACTGGGTGTTGAGGCATATGTGAAGTTATTATGGAATTATTTATATAAGAAAGAAATGAATTCTCTTGGATGGAGTATACTATTCAAAATGGGCTGCATCTGTTCTCGGGAGACCATTAATATTAACAATGTCAAATATTATATTCGTGAAATGATAGACGGAGGGTAAATGCAGTGTTATTTTCAAAACAAATAGTATTATAGTGACACGTATCGTAATCAATTTCCAATTTCATTTTAGAGGATTCAGTACAATCTATTTGGTGGAACACTGTGAAACGAAGAAAAAATATGCGTTGAAAAAAATGATCTGCCATGGCTTAGAAGACCAAAAAATAGCTCTGCAAGAAGTTGAATATCACAATTTACTTAAACATCCCAATATTTTGCCTTGCTTGGATCACATTCTAACCGATAAAGGAGCAGATCCTGTGTTACATTCTGTAACCGTTGTTTACATGTTGTTACCTTTTTATCGAGTAAGTATTTCGTAAGGTAGCATATGATTACTTTTCTTTTACCATTCCCTGTTATTTTTTCATAGAACGGAACTGTCGATAAAGATTTAAAAATACGAGAGAAAATAGATCAACATATGAGTCCAATTGACGTATTGAATTTATTCTTACAAGTATGCGAAGGCATCAAAGTGTTTCACAATTTTCGTCCCACTCCTCTTGCTCATAGAGATATTAAACCGTCCAATATTCTCTTAGCTCCTGATAATACTCCGGTTATAATGGATTTAGGTAAATTGATCAATTTTGAAATGCGATCTTTTCGAAGTGAAAAACACGTAAATTCGCAGGATCAACAGCCCCTGCTATCGTATTCATAAAAAATAATTCCGAAGCTCAGCGACTTCAAGATTACGCCAGTACTAGATGTACAATCACATATCGCGCGCCCGAATTATTTAACGTAGAAATTGATTCAACTATCGATCAAAGGACTGATATTTGGGTGAGTCATTTTAAATCATATGTTTCCTAATTTTACGTGATATTTTCAAAACAGACATATCGTTGAAATATAAATTTCAGTCTTTGGGATGTCTACTTTATGCGTTATGTTTTTATAAATCACCATTTGACTACATACATGAAAAAGGAGATTCCGTTGCGTTAGCTGTAGTAAGTGGAAGAATAACATTTCCTGAAAATTCGCCATATCCAGAAGTAAGCGTAGTTATTTAACCTTTGTTTTCGAATAATTAAATTCAACATTTTTATATTATATTTATGTACCAGTGTTTTCATGACCTTATATTGAACATGCTGAAATTGACTCCGGAAGAAAGGCCATTTATAGATGAAGTTAGGTCTAAAGTCAACACTATTTTGGATGAATTAAATTCGTCTTTGGTCACTTGTTAATGTGTTTGGTCGTTTTTTAGTTGTTTTTTTTTTTTTAAGAATAATTACATTTCGGACTGCAATTATCTGCTCTCTGATTTTTGGTTGTATTGATATGCCTCACATCCGTGATATCGCATTTATTTTAAAACGTAAATATAACTATGTTAACCAATTTAGATACCTTTTTTTTAATTTTAAAATATTATTGTTTTGTTTATGCACTTATTTTAAAAATTGAATTTCATTCAACCGCACTGGCATCTATGAATGCAAATTAGTGTCATTTTATTACTCATTTTGGTGCATATCTTCCTTGCGGAGCATTTTTATTTGTAATAATTCAGACTGGAATTGTTTTTAAGAATGTGACTGGTTTTGTAATTACAATTTTTCGTTGTTTTTTTCGTTGTCAATTACGGTTTTGTTAACTTTTTTCGTGCATAGATTTATTTTCGTTTTGTTATATGTATAAACTTGGAAATAAATATATGAAAAAATAATGATTTCTGTATAAGTATTTTTTATAAATTAAAAGAATTTTTCTTATCTAAATTTGAATGACTTATACAGAAATTGATCATTTCTCGTAAAAGTTATCTACGAATTATTCTCATTATCGAGATTAAAGTACAATTTTAAAAAATTGTGGGCAGTAGGTTATAAAACATGCGGTATTTTTTATGCGTTCGGAGTATCGAGGCAATAGGTATTTTTCGTAATAAAAAGGAGGGAGTGTTATCGTTCAGGATTTCTTTATAATTTATTGAAATTTTGTTGCAATATCGATAACGAGGAAAACAAAATTATCGTCGTTTGTTAATTCAGTCGATCGTATGTTTGAAAAATTACTGTGTTAGTCAAATCTCTTGATTTGTTGGTTTTCATGTACATACTGTAACTCGTTTGATATCGTATTCTTGTATTATTTGTTTAAGAGATAATGAAGATAATTTTTAATTCGAGGCAATGAAAGCGACGATTATTTGGAATTTCACAAATTATGAATGAAAATTGTCGCTATACACAAAACTTGCTTGCAATTTTACCCTTTAAAACGTCAAATCTCAAGCCTCCGCTCGAGTGAATATTTAATCAAACTATCCATGAAGATCGTGTTATTTCTCGGCATACTCGACCATAATTATAATTTTTCAAATAAAATCAAAGTAATACGTGAATTATTTAAAGTTATAAAATCAAAAAAAAATCCGTTTGCGAAATTAAACGAAGAAAGAGGGCGCTCAACGTCATAAAAAATTTACCACCGAAGATACTTTCGTACTCAGAAGTTGGTAATCATGAAAACTTTGTTTATACGTTTGCGACACATGATATGAGGTGATACGATGCATTATAGATGTTTCACGAGTTGACGTCACAGGTCACGTGACGCTTGAACCACTGGATCCAAACAACAAAACTATTTCGTTTTATCAATGTGAAATGTAATGGAATTGTAATATACGGAAATAATTTTTAAATATTTGTAAAGTGAAAGAGGTAGAATTTTTATAGTTAAATTGTGAAAAATGATTTGTTTTGTACCTCATTGTGCTCACTATACGGAAACTCATTCGTGTAAATTATTTAGATTTCCAAAAGATGCAAAAGAACGAGCGAAATGGATTAAAGCAATTCGGCAAGTGAAATTACTGTAAAAATACATATTTTAGGTTGATTCAGTTTAAACAACTAATGTTAGTATTTATTGTAATGTATACAGAAGGAAAGATAAGGAACCAAACGATTCCAGCAGAGTATGTAGCTGTCATTTTCACGGAGGAGAAAAGAAAAATGGACCGTCCATATTTCCTTGGAATGAAAGTAAAGTTTTTGCTGTGAAATCTCCGGTTAAAAAGCGACCCCGGTACAGTTTATTTTATTGCATTGAACATTCAGTAGTTGTATTTGTGGGGAATACTTTTTGTTGAAACAAATGTTTATTTTCTTATTTACAGTGGTAAAACTGGTATATCATGCAAATCACAAGATACTGAAGAAATGGAGGTTATCATTTCTCAAGATTTAATTATAAATACGAAATCAACTCAGACCATAAACAGTATACAAAATGAAGCTGAACTTACATTGCTTAGAACTAAAGTAGATCAAATTGAGACAGAAATGGAAAATATGAAGAAACGACCATTTAGTTTCCGGTGTATTTCTGATAACGAATATCTTATAAGTTATTATACTGGCTTTTGTAACTTTCTTCTCGTTTATTTTGTATTCGATCTGTCAAAAAAAAAAAAATGAAAATTTTAATTTGTTCGATTTTAATCAAACTTTAATTTATTTTTTGCACTTACTGAAACATTATATGTTTTTTTTTTCATAGATGCCAAAACTTCTGCATCTGCATATATGATTTCCGAAGTATTGTCAATTTTTATTTTTTTCAAATGCTGACTGTGGTAAGCATTTTCACCTTTAGAGAGGGCTTTTGAATTATTTTTAAAAAAATCTGAAATGGATCCTAACTCTACCACAGCCATTGAAAAATAATGTATCACTGGATCCAAAAAAATTACAATAATTTAATAATCATAACTCATATAAGCCAATTCTACATTCAAATAACACTGTAAACGAAGTTGTTTGGATCCAATCCTTATCAGTCACGTGATTGTGACGTCAGTCGTGAGACATCTATTACACTTTCCATAATTTGTTCTAAATCAATGAAATTTAGTTGAACTTTGGAAAGTTAATTAAATTTTCGCACAATTACCCTATCGAGTTTATTTCGGGTTGAAGCGTTGAAAAATCTGTGAATAATATTTACAAACATCTGATTATTTTTTTGGTAAGTTTTCATCATCACTTTTTTGGAACTGTAATTATTAATTATGCATGCGTTATCGTTGCTTTCAGCATGTATTTCTAATCGTAATTTAGCTAAATATCAGGACGATAGAAGTATCATTTGGTATATTGTATTTTATACTTTAATAATTTATATTTTTCAATATAGTCAACTAGGTACTAGTTACGTCCGAAAACGTGCCGAAATCAGTTGATATTTGTATTACAATTTTACTGAATACTTCCTCGAGAAAAGATTTTATCATCCGATAAATTGGCTAATTAAAATTATGATTATCAGGAGTAAATTTTCTATAATCGTACGATGTGTTACGCGTAGCGATTTGTCATTTAACCATGTTTCCGGTATCGACGATTTTCAAGTTCAGGTTCACTATCATTCGTGGCAAAAAGTTCTCGTGATTTTCATTTAATTTTAATACTTCTCCATTGCATTTAATTTTTTATCGCGATTTGTTGCTATTTTGTAACCTTGAAAGGAAAATTTTGTGGCGAACAACGTAATTAAAAAATAATCCAGTTTTCAATGCGGACAGCTTCGTTTTCTGGTTTTTATATCGCGAACGTTGATAAGGAAATTTTTTTGTGTCTTCGTTGTACGATTTTCAAGCAAAAATCCCCGTGTCGTTTTTTTTTTTGTTCGAACTTCTCGATAATTTCAAATAACAAAGTCAGAAATTTATATTTGAATTGCAAATTAGCTGTAATAGTATTCTAAAAAAGATATCTCGTTCGAGTATGAGCCTAATTTCGATGCATTCGTTTTTCCATATTGTCCGAGCTTAAACACCGACGTGAATTTTCATTCATGTTTGATTTTTCATTTATCTGTGTTGTTTGAATTTCTATACGCGAAGGTTTGGAAAAATTCGAGTATTTTTGGAAATTTCGTTTTCATCGTGAGGGCAGCAGATAATCTCGGATGTTTTTTTTGCATTTTGATTCGTGATGTAAAATTCACGTGATGAAAAAATCACGCTATATTTTAAGTACGACCGGTGTACTAATTTTTCAAATATTGCTGACGTCATTATCAACGAAATACAAACATTTGGAGAAATGATAACTCATTGAAATTCTCATATGTTTTTCATTAGAACAAACGTCATGGAATTAAATGCGATATTTTGACTAAAACGAAATCTATGTTAAAATGCGTTTCGAGGGTCTCCGTCGAGAAACTAGTTCTGGGAAATTGAGCTTTTTCGTATTATTTCCACGTTAATATCTTAAATCTGGTAACTTGGGCTTTTTCTGGTTACGTGATTATTCAACATGATATTCTGGAACAAACACGTCTACGTTGAATTGTTAATGGCATTTTTACCACGTTTGTTTCAAGCAACTACGCCGTGTAAATGCTTCGACTTGGCCGTGCTCGCGCAGGTGTCACTGAATTATTATCTACGCTCAACAAAACCAATATTCTTTGGTGATAAAGATGTACGCGTACAATACAAACGTACTGGAGAAAATCTAGCATAACTCGGCCGTGAAAGTGGAGATCTGCTAGTGAGAATTTGCTGAAAATGTTGACCTATTTTTTCAACAATGTTCTGTTTTATATTCCAAGTACCATTGTATTTTTCTCATTTTTTTCCCATTTGCTACGAATATTATAGATCATTTTTTCAATACGTTATTCCAATCCGAAGATGTTTTCAATGGTCACGATCGCATTATCAAAATCTAGGTTCGTTTCCTATTCACCAAAACATACTGGGAAATTTTTAAATTTGAGAAATACTAAATTCAAGGGTAACACGAATTATTCGAAAAATCATTAATTATCTATTTTACGCGGTAATTTCGTTTCAGAAGTGCATTCGTGAATCAGACGTCATTTCTTTGTCAAGGTCAACAAAGAGTCATTATTTTTTCACCGAGTATACGTTCGAATTGTCCATTTTCACCGATTACCCGTAATGTCTCTTTTATTAGGTAACTTTCGTCCCATCGATGTAGGTAGAAGAATTGTTTCTTTGGTAAATTTACGCGGTGGTTTTTATATTTTGTGGTGTTATCGTTTAAGTAATTTCATTCACCTTGATGCCACCGTTATTTGACGCAATGACACGTAAATTCTTCACAAATCATTAATGTGCTATGCATACAAACCGGTCTTCGTCGTCTGTAGTACGCGCGTACGCCGATGTCTGAATTCCTGCTAAGAGGAAGTTGGTGATCGTGGGTTTTGGAAAATGTCAAATAAATGTGCTATGTATATTTTTCCTTGGGTTTCTTTTTACAGAAATGAACTTTGTAATTGTACAAAAATGTCGAAAATAAATTTTTTCGATACTTCTTTATTTCTTCACAGTTTTGAGATACTTGAAGAAATCTCATTTCTACTGATGGAATGAACTTTGGGAACCATTGATTGATCCGAGGTGAAAAATTTTGGGACAAAAGTTGTGGGGAATTGATGAAGGCAGATTTTTTATTGGAATATTTTTTTGATATAATTCACGTGGTTTCAAGCTGTTTGAAGAAATCCTATTTTGACTGATTTGGAATGAATTTTAGGAACCACTGATTGATATGAGATGAAAAACTTCGAGACAAAGTTGTAGGGAATTGATAAAGGCACATTTTTCATTCGGATAATTTTTTGATATATGCTCAAAATTTTGAGTTATTCGATGAAATCTCGTTTTCTCTGATATGGAATAAATTTTGGGAACCACTGATCAATCCGAGGTGAAAAAAAGTTGATACCAAAGTTGTAGGGAATTGAAAAAGGAACATTTTTTGTCATATGTATTTCTTTATACAACTTCGAAGTTTTGAACTATTTGAATAAATCACATTTTCTCTGATATTGGACGAATTTTGTGAACCACTGGTCGATCTGAAGTGTAAAATTTCAAGACAAAAGTTGTAGGAATTGAAAAATGAACATTTTTTGTCA